>VUQI01054632.1:0-13300 GCA_015106735.1 Paratilapia polleni | reverse complement strand
GATTGATTTTTCCAGCAGGACAATGCTCCGTGCCACGCAGCTAGGTCGATCAAGGTGTGGATGAAGGACCACCAGATCAAGACCTTGTCATGGCCAGCCCAATCTCCAGACTTGAACCTCATTGAAAACCTCTGGAATGTGATCAAGAGGAAGATGGATGGTCACAAGCCATCAAACAAAGCTGAGCTGCTTGAATTCTTGCACCAGGAATGGCATAAAGTCACCCAACAGCAATGTGGAAGACTGGTGGAGAGCATGCCAAGACACATGAAAGCTGTGATTGCAAATCAGGGTTATTCCACCAAATATTGATTTCTGAACACTTCCTAAGTTAAAACATTAGTAATGTGTTGTTTAAAAATGAATATGAACTTGTTTTTTTTTTGGTTTTTTTTTTTGCATTACTTGAGGTCTGAAAACACTTTTTTTGGGTATTTTGACCATTTTTTCATTTTCTGCAAATAAATGCTCTAAATGAAAATATTTGTATTTGGAATTTGAGAGTTATGTTGTCAGTAGTTTATAGAATGAAACAAAATTTTACTCAAAGATATACCTATAAATAGCAAAATCAGAGAAACTGATAATTTTGCAGTGGTCTCTTAATTTTTTCCAGAGCTGTATATATACAGCTTTATCCTACACACAGCTACCACACTCAAGTGAGTCACCACTTTATTCACATGCGTGTGGTTATTATAACATAGGCTACTTTAACAAAAAACATATCCATTATGTACAGCAACAATAATAACTAAGCCTGCACTCTATATTTGAAAAATTCTTTCACTTTTTCTGAATGGATGAATGAGTAAATATCCAAGAAACACTTTACATTAGCAAATCAGAATTAAATGAGAATCCCAGGCTTTTAAAAGTAGCAGCACAGTTTACTCGCTAAAAATATTGAATGATTTTTAAGTAAAAGAAGTAAACAGAGTCAGGTATATTTGCTTTCTTTCTGATGACTGTACATCTGAATGCATAATAAGTTATAATTAGTTCACTGTATACAATTACTGCTACTAACAAAAATCCATATTTGCAGTGGATATTTAATTGATTACAGTATGGGTGGTTCTCTGGCACACACACACACACACACACACACTCGTTTTGACATCTTAGTGGGGAACTCCATTCACACAATGCTTTGCCTAGCCCCTTACCCTAACCCTAACCATCAGAAATGAATGCCTAACCCTAACCCTTACCCTAAACCTAACCATAACCTAATTGTAATCCTAACCCTAAAAAGATGTTTTGAGCCTCAAAAATGCTCAAGAATGCCTTCAAATTTGTGAGGACCAGCGTTTTGTCCTCACAAATCAGGGTTGGTCCTCACAACTATAGTTTTTCAATTTTTGTCCTCACAAAGATCTCTAAACAAGTACACACACACACACACACACACACACACATACACACTTTGAGCCTAGTCAGCAGTGAGGAGACAGGTGGGACTGGAAAAGCAGACTGACACCTGTACAGACAGATGTTCTCACCTGCATGTGGCATGTGAACAACCAGCTGCATACAGTGAAAACCCACACACACACACACACACACAGAATTTTTTTGTTAAGAGGACAGATGGAAAAAGTATTCTTTCTAACAGATGAATAAGCCATGTGGATGAATTGTCAGTGCATGTCTGAGGACTGAAATACTGAATACATTTTGAAGTTCAATCTAGATGGGTGAAATTATTATTATTATTATTTGTGGGGGGTGTACAGGTTATTTGATTCCGTTTACCTAAAATACTTCTCATAATTAATTCGCCAGATTGTTCGAATGATGCGTCATCTCAGTCGTAACTGAAAGGTAGCCTGTCTGAGTCTGTTGTTCATCTACTCACACAAAAAAACTCCCTCAGCTTTGGGATGTCTCAGCCATGCCATGTACTCTTTTTCAGGTTTCAATCATATCCAACCATGTGCTAGCACAACACTAGCCATTATTGATGAGGCAAGCAGCTTTCAAGTCACATCTGACAAGTAGTAAAAATGAAAATATTATTATTATAATTTTTCTAATGTAAGTGAGTGTTCTCTAAATGACTCATCCTGCTCTAAGAAATCACTCATGACTCATGTGACACCACCTGTTTTATCTTCCATTTGATTTATCTCATTTGTTCATTGGATTTATCTCCTCGTCTGTGGACTTCCCATTTCAATAAATCCAGTGGTCCATCAAACTAAAATGACTTGCAACAAACCCATAATAGTCCACAGTGTAAGTCACAAATACATTTAGCTTTGAGTTTCCAGAAAGTTTTTTTTAAACTTAAACCACCCTCCATGTGCATGTTATTAGGTTAGCCAACAAGATGTAGACCCATGATACAGTTATCAAATTTGCTGCTGCAGGCCACTAATATCTGTGGTTTTTTTTGTTGTTGCTGTTGTTGTTTTGTTTTGTTTTTTGGCTTGACTTGAAAACAAACTTGGTAATCTAAATACTGTACCTGTTTGACTGCCATCAAGACTTTGTTAAATGCTAATTTTAGTTAAATACTAACAAAAAAGAGACTCACTCTTATCATTGCTCCAGATAGTGCCATTCCAAGGATCAAACAATGCCCTGGGTCTTGAATTTCTTGTGTTAAATCCATTCAATTCAGTTCAATTTTATTTATTTAGGGCCAAATCACAACAACAGTCGCCTCAAGGCGCTTTATATTTTAGGATAAAGACCCCACAATATTAAACAGGAAACCCCAACAGTCAGATGACCCCAATGATGAGCAAGCACTTGGCGACAGTGGGAAGGAAAACTCCCTTTTAACAGGAAGAAACCTCTGGCAGAACCAGGCTCAGGTAGGGGCAGCCATGTTTCCCCTCACCCCCAACCCCATCGTTGGGGTTGAGGGGTGACAGAATAGAGCAGAGGGAGACAGGACAAAAGACACACTATAGGAGAAAGGCAGAGTTTAATAGTAACTAATGATTAAATGCAAGTGATGTATAAACACATGGAGAGTGAAAGGAAGTGAATGAAGAGGAAATGCCCAGTGCGTCATGGGAAGCCCCCAGCAGCCTAAGCCTATTGCAGCTTGGGTTATCTTGGACAGTTCCCTGTCATGTCAGGAAGTTGACAACAGTTGGCTGCGTCGAGCAAAGTGCAGTGGTGTGATGTACATTCGTGGAACCAATAGAAACGAGAGCGGGTGCATATAGCACATGTGAAGCCGCAAAAAATGACGTAGTACAGGCGGAGCACTTTGTGATGTTGTCTGTGACAGGTGCTTTAAAATTTGCTGTGAATCTTTATTTTCCCAAATGTCTACAATGGAGTTGGAGATAACAAAGTTAGAATGACCCACAACTGCCATATAAGCCAGGTTCAACAATTGAAATGATCCTTGTTATTAATCCACATATTTGCACATACACATTTTTCTACAATGCTTATACATTGACTTGAATTTCAGTTCAGTTCCAATCAATTCAGTTTGATGTATACAATTTTAGTCATTTAATTTATTTTTATTTACTTTTTTTTTTTTTTTTTTTTTTTTTTTTTTTTTTTTGGAGAGAATCCCAAAAATTCCCTGATAGTGGGGTGAAACAGGAAGAAACTTCCACCAGAACCAAACTCAGGGTTGGAGTGAAGGGACAGAAGTAGAGAGAAAAGATGAGAATACAGAAACATCTCCTACAGTCCTGTGTTATTCCCATTGGTGACTTTTAGGAGGAAAAAAAGAGAAAGGAAAGAAAAATAATCTTTCTAAGGCATGACTGAGCCCATGGCTTCCAGAAATAGTCTTTCTATATCTGTGCCCATCACTCAAATGGCTCTGAGCTTTGTGAGTTTGTGGTCGCAATCGCTTCCCTGCTCCACGCTGTGTCTCTGTCACAGCTCCTCAGCAGGACAGAGCAGCCTCTGCTCATTTTGGACCATTTTAAATTCTTGCCATTTTGGGGAGAGTTAAAATTAGCTCACCGGCACCCAGCAGCTCTTCATTCAGAAGTTATTACACCCTGAAGCAGCTCAGTTCACCAAATCGACAGGAAAGACAGAAAGTCCTTTTGTAGAGCCCAGACGCACCGGGGAGTAAAGATGACACAGAGGATTTGTCAAAGACCTGCTTGGAATAAAAATGTCATAAAAATCTGATACATAAGTGGATTTGTGTGTTTTGTCAGGCAAAGTCACTGTTACAGACGCTGATAAGGGGTTTGCACTTCTAGACTTAGAAGCACAAACTCTTGCAGCAGCTAAATTTATCTCCAGCTGAGTAGTGAGGGCGACGTGAACAACAAAATCAGGGTGAAGGTCCGATATATTTTCTGTTTTTCTGGTTTCACTTTGGCACATAAAGGCATTAGATCTCATTTATGACCACAGCCTATGCAAAAACAGGGCTTGAAACAGGCTTACACGTGACCTGTACAAAATCTGTGACCCGTTCGTGCAAACATTTTGCAGACTGGGGACATATGACACAGATGTTGTGCATATATTATTAACATCAAGGCCTAATTATTCTTCTCTCAAGTCCAACTCAAATCATAATCATTACAGCTGCCATTCCTTAACACACTGAACTATTGCTGCATAATTCATCCCTGCAACTTTAGGCCCCAGTGAAGCGCAGCACTGCTCATGCATGCATGGATGCATCAGGTGGCAAACTCTGAAAAATCTTGCTTGTCTTTCCCCCACATTTTAAGTTATTCTGAATATCCAGAGTTTCATCTGAGCTACACTGAATGATGAGATAATTTTGCAAATACAGTATACTTTATCATAGACTTCAAGAACAGTGTGGCAGATTTTTAACAAAATCTTCGGTTTAAGACATGAAGTAGTGCAGCCGTCAGCCTTTTAAACTTTGTAACACTGCTGCTGTTTTTCACAGGAGCAGCATATATTGCATATCCAATGATGGATTTGGAATGAGTATCTAAAGTTAATGGTGGGAGTGTAGTAAATAAGGTTTGGGCAAAGACTGTATATTAAAAAAAATGGATGTCTCTTTCAAGTCTGAAAATTGAAGACAGTGTGAAAGTGCCTCATTCTTTGTAATAGCCAGCAGAGGGCGACTTCTCTGGTTGCAAAAAGAAGTGCTTCCTATAGAAATGGACAATAAAACGACTCTATTGCTCATGTGTTTTATGATCTTAAAATTTAATTAAAAAAAGGAAAAAAAAGAGTAATTTTTAGGGGATGTGCTACGATAAAAACGAGATGTGTCCACGGTTTCTCAGTCAAATCAATTCCTCACTTGTAATGTCTCATTTTAATATACCCACGACAACAGCTAAACTCAAGGCTTCAAAGTGGTAGTCCACAAACAGTGGGTCATGTCATGGTGGCTATGTCCATCTTTTAAATACAGTTTTTGTCATGATTCGGCAGGCTTGGGTTGGTTTGGGGCTTTGTGTTTTGTTCTTTCCCTTGTTTTCTTCCTCTCTATCTCATCTTCCTCAGGTGGAGCTGCAGGATGAGCACTATGCCTGGGCTCCACCTCTGGGCAGAGACTCCAGGGATGAGCCAGATTGGCCTCACTTGTTGGCAATCATTCCATTAGGCTGCAGGTATAAGAAGTACGGGTGGTGCCTCAGTTCCCTGCCAGACCGTCCCAGTCAATACAGTGACACTTAGGCTTCCTCAGTTCATAGTCTGTTTGAAACTTTGTTTGTTTTTGGGTATCTCAGACAGATCTGACAAACAGCAAGTTTTTCCAGTCCATCCTTTACGTTACATTTTCTCTCTGTGTTGCAAACTGTGACATGTTCTGACTCTTTCTCATGTTCACATTTAAAAACATATATTAAAGCATCCAGTAGAAGTAACACAGAATAATGCTGGAATCTAAAAAGCCCCACAAAAATAATACAGCTGTTTAATATTTTAAACACCCACCATGTTCTGTGGAATATTATTCAAAAGTAGGAGTTTGAAGAGTTTTATGAGTCATTTAATGAGAAAGTGTAGGAAATGCAAACAATCAGTGGCATAAGCTGAACTTAATGTAGCTACAGTTAAATGTAATGAGTAAAGAGTAGAAATGCTTGTTATTACTCAGAAACAAACACTGATACAGGCTAATACAATTTTACTTTCAATATAAATCGTGATACAATCCAAATGCAAAGTAACTAATAAAACAACTGTATAATAAATTCAACCTCTATCTTAACATTCCTTGAGTAAAATTTTGAATACACAAACATTTACCTGAAGTTGAGTGTTTGTATCATGTGGTATACTTTGACCTAAGATGAAAGGGAAGGGGGAATGGACTCTATTTCCTTTTGGAGATGCCTCGTGTGTGTGTCTGCATATCATTTAGCGTCCTGATGGTGTGTCTTCCTCGCTGTATCTGGACTCTTTGCTCCGTTTCCCCATCTGGGGCTCTTATCTTCCTCCTCTCCTCTATCTCCTCTCAATGGGACACATCACAAGTGTAGTGGTGCAGTGTCTATTCTCAGCGTCGGCATCTCTGACATGAGATATTGGACTGTAATAACCTGCGGCACTCTGCCTGTCTTTGTTTGATTTCATGTTCGGCTTCCTGTTCCTCTCTGCAGATTGGCTGCTGATATTTCAGATGTCAGGGTCAGACGTTGCTTATTGGGTCAAAAGCTTTGCTGCCTGGAAGTGTTCAGGAGATCAGCTGTCATAGATCCTGTGAGGGAATCGAAACCTAAACACTTAGGTGGAAAGTGATGATCACAACCAACAATCTGATGCAAACCCTCTTTAAATCACTTCAGGCTCCGAGATAATGTGTTATCTTGTTGCTCCTCCTTATCAAGTATTGAAGGCCTGTGAGAGGAGGACCTGACAAATGGGTACACATACATTCACAAACACAGTTTACACCCTTATGATTAAGTATCTTCATTTTAGAATATGGGTGACATCACAAAAGCCTGTTCAGCGCCATGTTGAGAATGTGAATTGGATATAACTTTTTTCTCAAAAATAAAGAAAGTCAATACATCCGTCAGTGTTGTTGATTTGATTTAATTGATTTAAACAAATCTACTGTTGATAAATGTTTTTATGCAAGTGGAAATTTTCCCCCTTTCCTTTTTTAAGCTTGTTTTTGGACAGAACAGTAGAGCAGACAGGAAAGGAGGGAGGGAGAGAGAGAGCAGGGAGAACGACATGCATGAAATGGCCTGGGACAGACTCAAACCTCTGCAGTAGCCTATTGGCAAATGGTCGCCCACTCAATCCAGTGAGCACCCCTGCAGGTGGAAGTTTAATATAATAAATCCTTGAGTTAACAAATAATAAAGAACAATAATCGTTGTTTTGCAGCTTCATTGAGTTTGACATAATGGTATTGCAGTTTTCCCTCCAACTGTAATCTGCAGAGGTGCCCTCCATCTATAATCTACTGAAGCGCAGAACAAGAACTACTGCGACAAGAGATTTGCTGGAGAGGTAGGAAGACATCAAGGACTGCCATAACAGTGACCTTTCCAGCTTGTAGGTTGGAAAACATGAGGTGGGGCAGGGCTGATAGTCAGCAAGTGTAATTGTCATGGTCCGAGGTCTTTTGACATTCTATGTTTTAATTCATTAATTAAGTTAGTTTTGGTTTAATTATTGTATGTTTTCTGCTTGGTGTTATTTGTTCTGGTCATTTTGAGGTTGGCATTCTAGTTTGCTTCTCCTGTCTTATGATTTCATTCTCAGTTTTTAGTATGTCTCCTTTTGTTATTTCATATTTATAGCTATTGTTAGTTCATAGTTAATTCCCTGAGTTTCTGTGTTCCTGCTCCTCTGTGTTTCCCCTTTATTTAGTCTTCGTCTGTGTGTCCGTCTATGTGTGTTGTCTCCCTGTATTTAGTTTGCTGTTGTGTCTGAGTCCCAGATTAGCTATTCTTATCCTATTCCTGTTTTCCTGTTAGTTATTGTTTCCCAATTCCTGTTTTACTTTGCTTGCTAGTTGCCTCCTGTGTACCCCATGTCTGTTAAGTGTCCGTCTCTGTGTCAGGCGTTCCCTGTTCTAGTTTTCCTGTTTTATTTTTGGTAGTCTCTTGTCTTTTGTGTCTTGTATTTAGTTACTGATGTGGTTGAGGTTATTCTTTAGTTAGTTCCCTTTGTGTTTCCATTCTGTCCCTTTTCTGTCTCGTCTTTGTTTTTCACTGTTCTCCTGCCGCTGTCATCCTTGTGTCAAGTTAATCTCTTGTTTTTGTCTAGTTGTCTTACCTCCTGTTTTATTCTGGTAGCGGTTGTTCTCTGTGTCATGTTTTTAGTTTAACGTCCTCTGTCTCATTATGTAATTATCTCCAGCTGTGTCCCCACCTGTTACCTCTCCCCTCCTTATCCCTTGTGTGCATATATTGTCTCAGTTCTCCTCTGTCCTTTGTTGTGTCGCCCCGTGTTGCTGTGTGTTCCCTTTCCTCTGCTTTCCCAGAGTTTCCTAGATGTGTTCTGGATGTTTGGATACCTTGTTAGCTTTTGGATTTTGAACTTTGTTTTTTTCCCAGACTAAGAAGCATTGAAGCTTGTTTAAAGTTTACTCCTGTCTCTAGAGTCCTGCATTTGGGTCCAAAAAACTCACAGTAATAATGACAAAGCTACATACACACATCACCTTTAAGGTAAAAAAGACAGAAATATGCTGAAACAATAAAGAAAATTACCCTGTATTCGGACAGGGCATCTGACCATGTCAGCAAGCCTCCCCAACAAAACTCCCAGAATTCCCCAGAGTGCTTATTAGGTGATATCAAGCTAACTTCTGTGGACGTTTTCCTCTTTGTTGACCTTTTGCTTCTTTGTCTGGCTGCATACTTTTCACACAGCAAAGCCATTTAATCTTAATGGATATATTAGCTTGCAAAAATGAGAAAGGCTTTCTATATGTTTAATTTTCTATAATCCATTTGACATTTAGTTCACAGACATTTTTCTAGTTGTTGTTCTACAACTCTCATCAGGCCAAAGGTCAATCATGAATGTAAATGATTGGTAGGTGGTAGTAAATCACAGCTAAGATGATCTTTTTCCAACTGTTTTAAAAATCCCTGATAACATTCAGGTAAAAATAAATAATTTTAAAAATGCATTTTGAAAAGCTCTAAATTCCCTATTAACCCTGTAAAACTGTATTTGCTATTTTAAATAAGTATCCATTTTCCACACAAAATTCCACAAAAAAGTATGTTTTTGCCCAATGTAATATTCAAGATCTGTGCCAGGTAATGTTACTTTTAAACGTAAAATGTTACATTGTAAGATTACTGCCATTAAAAAGTTATCTGTTAGTTACAGCTATAGCAACAGAGAAAAGTAACTTGGTCTGTACACTGTTATATGTCCAGAGAATGTGAAACCTACTGTACATTTACCTCTGAGTGTAATGATTTTTTTGGTGGCATCTCTTCTACCACATAACCAGCGCCAATTTCCCACAAACAGACAGCTTTAGCCCAACTAAAACCTAGCCACTGCAGTTTTAAAGCAGAAGCACCGGCATCATTCTCCTCATCAGTGGGCCTCAGCACCAGTGTTGTGGAGCTGGACTGAGCGTGCAGGTGTGTCTTCAAAGTATGAAGTAGAGCTTATAGCAGCTGACAGACACAAAACAATGTGCCTTTCAGCTGCTATAAAATAAGACACACAAAATAATGTGCCTGTCAGCTGCTAAGGATGTACTCTCTAGGTGACCTCACCACAGAATTGGATACGTTCCACTATGAAGCTGCAGAGCAGCCAGTTGGAGGGGACAGAAACATTGCAAATGCATCAGCTATTTACTTCTACTGTCAAAAAAAGGGATACCAAGAGTATATGGTAAATGCTTATTTGAAAAAATAACTAAATGATTACTCGAATAGCACAACTAACATATGTTGCTCATTAAGAAAAAGTAATCAGAGTACTCTAACAGCCAGCAATGTTCAAGATATATATCTCTGTATGCCTGTGGCAGCAGATGATGATAAAGCTGAAAACTCTTCTCATAAACCTTTAGGACATCATTAGGAAAAATATTGTCTGAAGTATTGTGTAATTACACCTGCAGAGAGGTTTGTTTTGCTATGGCATCTAAGGGACGACTCACATTGTGATTGGCTCAGCTGAGCTCCCCCAGGGATGCCTTGAGCCTCTGGCTGCCCTAAGTTTGGGCTAAAGACATCTGGAGGTGGCCCTTCATCAGTTTGGTCAGCCTCTTCCCTCTTTTTATTTGCTGTGCAGACGTCAAATGTTAAATTACCAGGATGGACATTTAGAATTTGTAGTTGAAAAGACATTTAGGAGAGATCTGCTTTAAAGACAGGTTGAAATGGCATTAGTAATCTGTTTCTTGGTGTAAAAATGATGCAACATAAGTTTTTCATGCATTGATTTTCATTTTTTAGTTTTTAAAGGAAGAAAAAGAAATTCCTCTCAGCAGACAGAGAGGTGTTGGAGTTGATGCCAACACCAACTGTTCATACCTAAACAGTGATGTATGTTCAGAAAAGCCAAACAAGCTGTCAAGAGAGAAATAAGCAAGGTGAGTCCTGTACTGTTGTGTTTACCTTAAGAGCACCCTGCCCTCGGTGTCTCAGACGAAGCGCTGGTTTGAGAAACAGCTTGATGAATATGAAACGTGTGTTTGTTTACCAGAGTGTCCTGGTATGAATAATTTAGGCAGGCGGAGTAGATGTAAATCAGGATATTAGATGTGCTCATGGTGTGATTGTACATCACTGAGCCATGTGACTGAATTCCTACTTGATACTTGAAGAACACCCACAATCAGCTCGAGATCCAGCAGCATTTTCCAGCAGTAAGTACAGACAGCAAGGCCTTGAAATTAACCAGCTGAGCAGGACTGTACAGTATATGTGTATTTGTGTGTCTTTATTATAAGTATTTACTAACATTGCCATTACTACTATTGTTATGGATGTTTATGTTCATCAGCTACATTAATAGATTTTAGCACCATTCAAACTTTAGATCTTCTTAAAACACCAAAATTTCATCTACTCTCACTACTTTAGTATAATAATGAAGTTTTTTAGACCTCAGATTTATTCTCTTATGTTTTGTGCAGAACCAAACACCATACTCTTCACCTTCACATTTAACTGTCCCATTAATCTATGCCAAAGTATAATCAGTACATTGATCTGCACTTCAAATGTTTGTCACATGTTGATTTTTACTGTTCAGCCAATTTCATCTTCTTGATATTATTTTCTTTTAAGCTGATCCTGTTATTATTGTATTAAATTTTCCCCACTCTTACTGAGCACAACTCAAAGCACCCCAAACCACAATAATCATGCTTTGGCCTTCAAACCACAACTGATTAATATTAAAGCCTAGTGAACATTGCTGAAACAACGTTGAACAAGTGTGGACTGACCGTCTTTTCTCGACATCCAGTCTCGGTTTAAAAAGTCTTGCAAAATGAAAGCTGTGCCATTGTTGGAGACGTAACCTGACCATCTGCTGGATGTCCTGTCATAGTTAACCAGAATTTGTGGGCTCAAATAGAGACTCTGAGGTGAACACAAGTTTAAGAGCTTTAATACAAAAGCACAACCAGAATGTGCAGGGGCCTCTCAGGCTGAATGGAGACAGGGACGGTGGAGAGTGGGCAGGCAGGTTTGTATGGCAGCTAAGGTTTTCCTTCCAAGGAGAGAGAGCAGTATCCAGAGAGCGAAGAGATACCAGTGAGCCGAGGGAATCCGCCTAATACACAGAGGCACACAGAGGCTTCGCTGGAGCTGACTGGAGGGCACGTCTCCAGGTGGTCTGCACAGAAGTGGGGAAACCTGCCACACACATCCACATCCACACAACAAAGGAGGGAGAGAAAGAAAGAAAGAAAGAAAGAGAGCAGGGCTGGAGACTATGCAATACATGTCCTTGTTGGACTTACTAGCCTGGTGAAGCTGTGTTCAGGAATTGTATTACATTTTCCTTAAATTCTACAAAACATTCTCATCTCAAGAATAGTAAAGTCAAGAAAAAAAAAACGCTGGGAGTGTCTTTTTAATATCTATACACTTAATGCATCAGTGTTCTTTTATTTTTTTGTTGGTTCTAAAATACTGAAAATATTCTGAACCACACACCGTGGTAGTGTTACCTAAACATTCATTAAAAATCTGAGTATTTGGTGACGTAGGTTTCCTGCTCATGCTGGAGAGTTGTGGGTGCATCCAATTAGTTTCCATGTTTATTTATATCCTTACATTTTCATACAGAGCTGTGAGCTTGAATTCATATTGCATGACAATACACAGTAAAGGGGCAGAAATCAGTCTGTGTGAAAGCCAGAGAGTGTGACTCTGAAGAGAGAGACCATCCAGGTGTCACCATGACAACCTATCCTCCACAGATCTGCTGATCTATGAAGTGACAGGCTGCATTTGGGGGAAGAAACACAAACCTGAACTCACTGTGTGTGTACCTGAGAAACATTAAAGTGCGGGGTGTGAGCAAGATCCTAGTATATCAGATTCAGATACATTTTACTGCAACAAGAGTCATTATTCTGACATTTGGCCACAGGGGATTTTCTGAGAGTGTCATGGTGTTCAGGGCTGGTGTGGTGGGAAAGTCTCTCTGCCTCAACCAAAAGCCATCAGAGTGTAAGCAGGGCATATTGGGGCTTGCAGACTTGCAGTTCAATCTATGGGTCATTATTTACTGATGCAGATACATTTAATAAAGGTCATTAAAAACTAAATAGTTGTCAGAAGATAGCCAGTGGTTATCTGATGCAGTCTGGCAAATGGCAAATGCCTGAATGAACAAGTGTGATTTGTCACTAGTACTTGGACTGCAAACAGAAACCAGAAAGCTTCTGGTGGCAAAAATCTCATATATGGTGCCTTGCAAAAGTATAAAACCCTTGAACTTTTCCACATTTTGTCACATTACAACCACAAACTTAAATGTATTTTATTGGGATTTTATGTGATAGACCAACACAAAGTAGTGCATAATTGTGAAGTGGAAGGAAAATGACACATGGTGTTTAAAATTTTTACAAATAAAAATCTGAAAAGTGTGGCGTGCATTAGTATTCAGCCCCCTTTATTCTGATACCCCTAAATAAAATCCAGTGCAACCAGCTGCCTTCAGAAGTCACCTAATTAGTAAATAGAATCCACCTGTGTGTACTTTAATCTCAGTACAAATACAGCTGTTCTGTGAAGGCCTCAGAGATTTGTTAGAGAAGATTAGTGAACAAACAGCATCATGAAGACCAAGGAACACACCAGATAGGTCAGAGATAAAGTTGTGGAGAAGTTTAAAGCAGGATTAGGTTATAAAAACATATCCCAAGCTTTGAACATCTCACAGGGCACTGTTC
>VUQI01054625.1:0-12059 GCA_015106735.1 Paratilapia polleni | reverse complement strand
AGTTTGTAGGAGGGGTTTAAGAGAGACAGAGATGCACTGAGCAGAAGGAGCCACAGAGTACTTTAACTTAAATATACTTAAGCTTCTACATCTAAAATACAAGATGAATAATGTTATCACAAAACAAGACTGAATATTTCACAGAGCGTCATAACCAAGTGTAAACACCATAAACAAAGTGTCCATCATATTAAAGTGTTAATGCAGGAAAATGTCTCTGCAGGAAAATGTCTCTGTCTCAGGTTCAGCTTTCCTCTGGTTTGCAGTCAGTTAGCTTTAGTCAGGTAAGTCAGTGTCCAGTCAGGTTCAGTCCCAAAGTGCTCCTGAATTCAATGAAACAGTCAGGGTGTCCGGTGCTGTGCTTTCACACAGGTGAACTCAGCTAAAATTAAAGAAGTAGTAGATGGTCTCCTCCTCTGGCACAGTGAGAACTCAGAGCAGCTCCTCAGGGTAAGGAGGTGATCAGGTTCAGGGGTAACTCTCCTTCATCAAGGAGAATCCCAAATCAAATGTCATTTCCATGGAATCTCAAAACTTCCAGCCTGTAAAACAAAAATGTTACTGCATTCAATCAGTAAATACTAGTATTTAATGGCCATAATGAATATAAAATCAGAACTCAAAATACTGCTACATCATTATTTTTGGTACAGCAGTTCTTGCACATTATTCTACCTTTTTATACTCATCATGACTTCTTTTTAGCTTTTATTTAATTAGTATTTAATCATACATCAATTGGTGCATCTAGACTTATCATTTTAAATGCACATGTGCAGTAGTCATATTAAACATTCACATCATTATTATTAGCACTGATTGCATTGCAAGGCAGCCGCTGCAGCTGTACATGGTGCAACACTAACACAGGGCTAAAGTAACCTAGCATCAAAAGGAAACAAAGCTATGATTCATATTTAAAATTTCCATTCAATTTATTAAGGCAGAAATAAACTACGTTAATTAAAGGTTTAAAACAACCCATAACAGCAGCAAAAGTAATAAAGTCAAGTTTACCTGTCAGCAAAGGAAAATAGAGGCCGCCATGCTAACGCATCAACACTCAACATGGCTACAAGGCTAGTTAGCCGCACTAGCTTAACTGTGCTAAACTCATACACAGACACATTTCCAGTGCAGTTACTCCTGACAGACACATTCCCGAATGTCATCTTTCAGCCTTCACAAGTGTTGTCTCATGCTACAGATATCCCCACCCAACACCATCTGTTTAACTGAATGAGCTTCTAACTTACACTCTGTTTGACTTCTTTTCCAAAGGTCAAACAGCTACCTACAGAGGGGGCAGGACACAGTATTCTGTGAACCTCAGGTGCATTGTGTTTGCATCTTGCAATAAATATTTGTATGTTTTGTATCTCTTTGTGCTTTGTCTTTGTCATTTTTCTGTTGGGAAGACAGCTGAGACTTCTTTGAGTCTTTAGGTCCTGCTGACCTTTCAGTTTCATTTATAAATGCTTGATGAGGCAAAAACAGTCCTCACTTTAGATGAGGTCACACAAAATACTGTACATACAAAACAACTAGTAACTGCCTGAACTAACCATCAATTACAGTATGAAATAAGTATTTATAAAACCTCTATTAACACACTCACAAACAATGACATATCTTAATCATTATATGTATAAATATGCATCTAAATACTTTGTTAATAATTTACTAAGACTTTCTAAATGATAGCATGAACATGTTATATATGAGCTTATTAATCAAGAATAAACATTTATATCTGTATTTATAACTTACATACTAGGGGGTAGTAATGTCTTATAAATGATGAATTAAACATTTATTAATGCCTTACTAATGCTTAATAGTGTGTAGTTATTATGAAGTGCTACTGGATTTTTTAACAAGGATGGGACAAAGGAGATAGATATGGCATGGGATTTGCAAGGAGTGTCACATCAAAATAAAATTACTATATGCTCTGGGACTAACTTGAACATGAGGGCTCATCTCACACACCGCCAGCCTCAGAAAATATTAGCCAAGGACAGCAAAGCTAACTTTAAATTGGCTCAACCAAAAACCAACCAACACTGGACACACTTAGCTTGAATAAAGTAACCTCCTAAATCAGAGCAAGCTGAGAAAATAACACAATCCGTCAACTACTTTATGTGCAATGACCTGCGTCCATATAAGGTTGTGGAAAATGAGGGCTTTTGTCACATGCTGTGACACCGTCAAAATGTTTTTTCACACATGGCTGTACCCAGGCTCTACAGAGAAGTGAAGTGTAAAGTTAAGGGAAGTTTAAGTTCAGCAGAAATGGCTGCATTACCCTGTGACATGTGGTTCACAGGCTGTGGATTCATATGCGACTATATCAGCTCATCATCTCACTCTTTGTCAGTCCTGTGACTGACAAACGCTGTCTCCCATTCAAAATACCTGTAATAGTCCAGGATTCCACACGTTTGTATTCATTCAAGTAGGACTATACTGTAATACAAGCAGTTTAGTTTGTCAGGTGCATGCAACATTTATGAAAGGTTCTGATGAGTGTTGGTCAGTCTGTCTGCTTGACAATGCCTTTTTACGGCAATAAAAAAAAAATGAAATGAGAGGAACAGAGTAAGAACTTTATCTTTATAAAACAGATATTGACAAACTTTACCTTTGGGGACATATTTTGCTGTTGAAAAAAGGTAATAAATTTTGATGTATCACAATATGTTATTGCAATACTCAGCATATTGCAAAATGTGTAAAATCGCAATAATATTTTATCATGATAATATTGTATTGTGGGGTCCCTGATGATTCCCTGAATCCCTGACAACTACTTAAATATTTACATTTTGGACTTGGGTCACTTGGACACATTGTAATAAAAACCAGTTTTCATTTGAGATATTTCAGCAGCAGTTGAAGTGTGGTATCTAGTATATAGTTATAAAAAATCCACCAAAGACAAAAAGTCATATAGAACTTTTCCTCCCTACAGATAATTTACCTATCTCAGTCCTTCTCCTCTTCCTTATTTCTCAATCTGTCTCATCCTTGCAAGCCCATTACCTCATAAATCCAATACAGGCCACCTCACCACTATCTGTCTTCTGCTGATGGAGACTGTGACGGGATGGGGGGAGCAGAGAGGAGAATCAATGGGTCCCCTGCCTGTCAAGTCTCCTCACTCGTTTTCACATCCATCTACCCATTGCTTTGTCCTCCTCCTCCCCCTTCCCTCTCTTATTTTTTTCTTGTTTTCTTCCAAGCCCAAAGGAGTGTTGACTGAGGGACCAAATGCTGACACAGCTTTTCTACACACAAACTCACATATGTTAGCAGTATGGCTGAAGCACCCCTTGGCATGGATTACCCTAAAATCTGGTATTCACATTCATGGTCCTCACAGGATGAATCCTGCTCACTTTTAAATTTCACCTCATGCTAAACTAATATACAGGGTGCAGGGTATTGACTGGCACTTGGTACAATTTGAGTCTCTATCACATAATATGATATATTGTTTGTAAAGATAAAAATGTCTTTTTATTCTAAAAGAAATGTGTTGAAACAACAATGTACTCATGAATTCAAAGCACCTATTAGAAATGAGAATGTACTGGGTAAACATCTTTAGGTTTTGCATGTTTTGAGTTACCACATTGAAATGACACCAAATAAGTAAAAAAACATCAATGTGTTGGCATTCTGATAGTGGCATTAAGCAAGCAGGAGTGCTAAGGACAGCCTTGCAAAGCTTGCATGATTTTAGAATGTTAAGCTGGCCTTATATGTATCAAAATATTATTGTATTGTACCTTGTCCCACTGATGATCTATATCACAAAGTATTATTATTATCAAACTTTCAAAACCGAGAGATATTTATTTTAGCAACAAAGAAAAGCAGAGGATCTTCACTAGGAATGTTTGCTTGAAAAACAATTTTTTGATAGGGGTTAATAAATTATCAAACATTTCTTTGATTGGCTGGTCAAAGTAAATGAAAGAAAGATAAATCAAGTACTGTGGGGACTAGTTAAAGCAGCATACGGTTCCATCACATATGACATTTTCATAGAATTGAGATGGTGATGATTAATCACAGAAATCTACTTAAATCTGCTGAACTACAAATCAAAATGTAGTTTAGTTCAAAAGTAAACCTAAACCCAGGTTTAGGTGGAAGAAGCAGCATCTATGTGTGTGTGTGTGTGTGTGTGTGTGTGTGTGTGTGTGTTTGATGTATGTGAGTGGGAAGAGACGACAAGCTGTTGTTCTTAATTCACCTCAACTTGCAAAGAAATATTGCTGAACACAAAAAGAGAGTGGGCAGCAGCCTGCGGCTTTGGCATACACACACGCACGCACACACACACACACACACACACACACACAGTGTGGTTAGAGTCTTTCAACCCCCTGTGAACCACGCTGGCCTCAGGTGGGCCACAGAATCCATGAGGTGTAGAGTGACAAAGTCCCTCTCTGTCTCTCACACAAATCTCATCCTTTTTCTCCCATAAACTCTGGTGTCATTAGCTGTCATCCTTGTGTCTTTCCTTTCCTAGACATTCACTGAGTGGCTTTGCTGTATAAGCCGGGTTACTTATTCTGCAACTGATTTATATTTGAAGGAGCGATTCATTGCCAGGTCTTTTCACACCCTCAGGAAACCATCCCAAACCCAATGAGGTACATTAATTAAAAAAGAAACCTGTTCCAAACGAGACCTGACAATAGTCCATGCGGACTCATGTACATCACAGTATAAAATTTGGTGGGCCTGCACCCTATTACTGCCATTTGGACTCAAGTACTGTACTTCAACTCAAGTACATGTTAAGTTGTTATGTTCCTTCTCCTGCCTCACTTCTATCACTGAATGAAAGTCATCATACACACTACTTTTTGCTGCAGGCTACTCCACTTTATATCAATCCAAATGCTTTTATGAAACACATTAAGAACACATTCAGCTGGAAATGCTTCTAGACAAACACATGTACAGTATCTGTCCTTTTAATCTCTAGCTGTCTCTGTCTCTCTCTCTCTCTCTCTCTCTCACACACACACACACACACAAATGGTCATATTCAGCACACCCATGTTCTTATTCTCTCCCTCCGTCAATCTCTCACACACACATAAATCACACACACAGAGTCAGGTCATGCCCTTCTCGTGTTTCCTTTGACACATGGTAATAGATTCCGCTGTAGCTCTACGCCTCAGCTAAGTGGCCTCACCTTTCACTGAAAACAAATCACTCTCTCACACACACACGCACATACACACATACACTCCAGCCCTCTGTTTTGCTCACACATTTTCTTTTCCACCCTCTTTCTCCTATTCATCCTCATTTCTGACCTTTCTCCACGCTCTCTCTTTCTCTCGCTCTCCCTCTCTCTCTCTCTCTTCCGTGTCTCCCATGAGTGCTCTCCTCTTCCTCTCTGTCACTCGGCCCACCATTATTTTATTTCCATCTAGTTTTTCTTTTTTATCTCCTCCACTTTTTCTCACTTTCTTCTTGTCTCTTCTTAAGTTTTCACACTGTCACCTCAGAACACTTCTTAATTACAGAACTGTATTAATTACATATTGAGCAATGGATACTGCAGTAGAAACTCTTAATATTATATCGGTAGTATTTTAAGTCAATTTATTTTAAAAATGGTAATTATAAAGGCTATTAGAATTATTATTACTGTTCAGCTGTACAATCAAGGTTGTACAAATTATGCAGATTGTTTTTTATTATTCTCATAAATGACACCAATGTTAATTATGACACCTCTTTCATCATCTTTCTGTAGAGATGTGTTATTTTCTTCAAAAAATATATTTTGAAAATACTTTACTTTTCTTCATTCATTTATGCATGCTTTCAGTGTTTAGCTATCTTCTATATTATTGGTGATTGTCATCATTAGCATTTCTACTTTGTTCACACTGTGGGATAACACTAAAGTTTAAATATAGTTCGCTGTTTAGCTGCACTCAAGATAGAACAACATTAGTGTCCATGCTAAACCTGTACCTGCAGAGCTACCCCTGCAGGAACCATACACTAGATAGATAGATAGATAGATAGAAGAGACTGAATAAACTGGCTGGATGAAAGGCTGGGTCTGTGATTGGCTGCAAAATGGACACATTTCAAGCTGTGGTGGACAGGAGGTCACTGAACAAACGGTTATCCATCATGGATAATCCTGACCACCCTCTGCACCACTTACCGGCCAGGCAGCAGAGCAATTTCTCTAACAGAGCAATTCAGGTCCACTGCCACAAGAACAGACACAGGAAATCTTTCATACCACATGCAGTAATTCTTTATAGTACAATAATAATATACAGTATATTATTATTATTATCATTATTATTATTATTATTATTATTAATCATCATAAAAAAATCTGTAACAAAAGAATTTCCCAAATATGGGATAAATAAGGTATATCTTAGCTTATCTTAGTTTAGCTTGTCATATCTTAATAACAGTACACAATGGTTGCTTTGCAACTGTTTCTTTATGTTCCTCTACTGTGCTTCTCCTTCTGCTTTTTAACCACTGATGTATTTCCTGTCTTAACTGACACCCTGTCTTCTTGATCCTTTCTTCTCCCTGTTATTTTTTTTTCTGAAATAAAGTAGTCAATTTAAATCTGTTTTAAATTCATCTAGCCTGTTATACTTAAATGGCATTATTCTGAGTGTCTGTATATGAGGATTGTCTTGTGTGCAGCATACATGTGAGAATGATAGAATGATATTCAGCATATTTTAAATTTAAAAAAAAGGGGATTAGAAAACAGGAAAAAAAATTCAAGCTCCAGTAAGTACTATACTATGAATATTAGCTGAAAGTCATGGTATATTTTATTTAAAAATTCAGGTGTATCAAGGGCCAGCAAATAAATAAAAAGTTTTTTGTTGTTCAAAATGGATTTTTTGTGCAACTTTTCTATCATAGGACATCTATGCAATTTTAATGATACATTACTTTCATTTATTCATTTGTTCATGAACAAATGAAATATCTAATGTCAGTCTTACCCATTAGATGTTTTGAGGCATATTTGACTGCACATCCTATCTGCTGTTTAAGTGTTTTTTGTTTGTTTGTTTGTTTTGCTTTGCTTTTTTACAAAGTCGTATAAAATAAATTTAACAAAAAAAGTTTTTCAAAAAGATTTGCTTGTGTATTTAATTCTTGGGGTGACCACATTCTAATATTATGTTAGGCAACTTGGTCTCAGAGAAGAACAATGAGTGGGACAAACAACTGCAAGAATTGAGCTAGCTTCATATTTTGAATAGTACAACACCTGGGCAACTTGACCCCAAAGAGAATCATTAAGTTGACCAAACAACTGTAATAAGGTGTGGTAACTCAATATTTCAACTTGCACAAAAGTTGGGCCAACTTGACCTGAGGGAAGTAAATAAATTGAGCCAACTTAAAAGTTACATTATAAAAAGTTCTGTCACCTTAATATTTTGTACTGGGTGCACACTGTGTCAACTAAATGGCAATGCCAAGTTCCATGTTTGACCAGCATTTTTTTTTTTTTTAAGAAGTTGAATAAAGTCAAAAAAGCTGTTATGCTGGGCCCCTTTATTTTTTTCTAATTAATTCATTTATTAATGTATTACTTATTTATTTATTTATTAAAGTGAAACAACTCTGTTTTCCTGTCCTGTTTTTAGATAAAGATAAATGTCACTGTCCATACTGACTCACATGTTGCTTGGTCCACTGGATTAAAACCAAGGTTTTGCTCTTCATTTACCAGCTGCCATTGTCAATCTTGGTATAGGAGCTCAATGATTATGGCTTTCTCCATTACCAACCAGATTAACTCAGGGTGAACATATTCAAAGTTGACTGACCATCTGTTCTAGACAAAAAAAAAAGAAAAAAATCAGAGCTTTCACAGAGTTCAGGGTTTGACTCAGAGTTTGTTAAACCTACTTTCTAGCACAGGGCCCAAGTATACATTCTTGTGTGATGTTTTTTTAAAAAAAAAACAAAAAAAACAAAAAAACCAAAAAAAAAACCAGGAAAGTATATTTTCTTTAATTACTCTCTTTGAAAATGCCCCAGTCTCATTATTAAGCATCTCTGATCAGCAATGGACCATCAGTGAATTTAATTAAATTCGATTAATTAATTTAACAGATCTGATAATATTGTTAAATATTGTAGCGTCTTTACCCTAAAACATAAAGTGCCTTTAGGTGACTATTGTTGTAATTTGACGCTATATAAATAAAACTGAATTGAACTGAATTGAATTGTTTCCATTCTTTGTTAAATAAGATATTCAGGGTCTGAAAAAAAACCCAAAATAAAACAAGTTGCATGATGATTCCAGCTGAGCCTTTATTGACTAAACCCCATGAGACTTTTGTAGTTAGACTAATCCAATTTGTTTAGTCTAGCCACCATGATGGGCTTTTTTTAATGATGACTTTGGAAAGCTCAGTTAAGGTAAACCAACTTATTTTTTCTAAAGTTTATGTAAGATTAACTGGTCTTTTTGTTAAAAAAAAAAAACAGCTTTGAATTATTCTGACTTCTTAATTATATTATTATTATACTCAAAAATGTCCATGTAAATTGCTACCTTAAGTGTTACCTTCAGTGTTAGTAACTTATTTCTCTTCAGTTAGAAATCAAAATCATTTCAGTTGTATGATCAAAGTATTTTTATCAAAACAAAGTCAACATGTCATGTCATGCTCTATAAACTTGCAGTCTTCCAACAACACAAAAATATATATATTTCCAGAGTGTTTCTCAATAGTCTAGTTGCTATGCATTGCAAACAAAGCATTTTCACATACATGTAATACAAGATTTCTTGCTGAAATTGAAGCCAGTAGTGTAATTCTTCACAATTATTAGTACAGTTCTTTATTATTTTAAATGCATTACTTTTAAGCAGGCTTTCAAATTATCCAGCTCACAAAATGTTTTTTGATACACCTCAAATGATTTTTAGTTCTTTTAGGTAGCTGAGGGTGAGTATCTCTACTGCCCTATTAGCAGATGGATCTTACAGAGGCTGGAATAGACGTTAGGGCATCTATAGTTACCACAGTCTTCATCACCGCATTGGGAATACCCTCACCTGGCACAAACAGAACAGAAAGTCCTAATTTTTAAAAGAGTTATACATTTATTTTCAGTATGTCTTAAGTTAAATGTTCAAATTCAATCCCATCTTAAAGAGATCATCTTAAGGAGCATCTTAACGAGAAAAAGACGTTTGCTGAGTTTTAAATAATTTTATAACTGGGGGGAAAAAAACTGAAAGATGACTTTTCTGAGGCCTAGAGTGTACCAGTGAATGACAATTACTGTATTAAATTCAAAACCTAATGTATTAATAATTATCAAAAAAAATCATTATAACTGAATTAATTGGTTGCCATTTCCAGTAAAAATGGGCACTAAAAAATACTAACTGAAAAATTATTTATATTTACATAAGTGCTAAATCATGACCTAGTGAGGAAAATTTTTCAGTTTTTTAAAAAAAAAAAAAAGGTTTTAAGTCAACTTTATAATATCTATTCAGCCTATGACCATCTCACAATTAATTTCATTCTTATGTTAGTACCTAGTACCTATTAGTAACTATTCAGTCTTAGTTGTAATTGATTTTTCTTAGCCAGTTGTGAGCAGAGAACTAAATTATATCATCTGACATGAGTGTCAGTCAGATGAAACATAACCCAAAAATACATAACTCTAACAACATTAATTAATTTAAAACCTAAATGTTATGAACATCAAAAATCCTGAACACAGCAGTTGGTGACAAACCTACCAACTTTAAATTAGAATGATAAAACAGTTATTCTCCTACTAACTAAATAACTAATAATACACAAGGTGAGTCCCAATAAACAATGGCTAGCTAAATGTCTTTGAATTCAATTCAATTCAAAGTAAAATTGAATTGAATTGAAAATTGAATTGAATTAAATGTCTGTTAACTTTACAATCAGTGTATTAGCTTAGAACAAGCTAGTTTACTGTTTCAATTCAATTCAGTTTTATTTATATAGCACCAAATCACAACAACAGTCGCCTCAAGGCGCTTTATATTTTAGGGTAAAGACCCTACAATACTCCCTTTTAACAGGAAGAAACCTCTGGCAGAAGCAGGCTCAGGGAGGGTGACTGGTTGGGGGTGAGGAGAAGTTGGTAGCTGTTACATAAAGCATATAGAAGCTTATAAAGTAACTCTGGCTTTAAATTATGTTCCAAGCAAATGCATGTTTCTCTCAGTCTTCTTCTTGTGGTGGGCACCATCAGGCAACAGTAAGAAGAAAAGTAAGAACAGTCAACCTTTTTCTAAGCTTTTAAAAATGCTCACCAAATGAATTGAAATGTTGCACTAACTTAATATTTTATTTTATTTTATTATATATTAAGTGAAGGCATACTGTGTGATCAAAAATTACATTTTAACAAACTAAAATAATGAATTTTGATCATCTACTTACATTAAGTTGTTATCTTACTGAAACATGTAAATATAAAATTTTTTATGCTGAAAATATTTTATATTTCAGGCATTACTCACTGAGCCTATTAATTTTTTAGAATGAAGCTGTCAGTATACAGATGCATCGAAAGTCTCCTGTTTTATTATGTTTAATATAATGCTTTTAAATTTAAAAATCTCTGCTCATAATGAAGATTTAACTGAATACAATTTTATTTTAACACAGTATTGTGTTACTTTTTCCAGAATGACACAGAGACTGGTCCTATAACAGACTTATATAAAATAGAATTTGCTTTCATCATAAAAACATAGAACAAGGTCTTACTTTTATCTGTTATAATTAATGCAATAAGAGGAGGAAAGAAATAATCAGTTTTGAAGGTATAAACTATAAAATTGTTAAAACCCCCGTTATCACACAATAGATGACATCTAAATTAATACTTGCTATTTAAGAAATTCATAAATATCCTAAATATCCTAAATAAACAAAGTGATGTTTCTTACCATTTGTGACCATGTCAGCAAGAATGCATGTTTAACAATGAATGCATAGGCTAAGGTGCCTTAATGTGCTTCATGATCAGGGGCCAAGTCTGTGGATTCATGCACCTCTGAGGCCATATATGGAGGATGACTGCCCTCTAGAGGTGACCAACTGAATATACTGTCTGCTCTAACACTGGAGAGTTTGACACCAGAGAACAGGTATAGGATCACATTAATGGGCACTAGAAAAGAAAATATAGCTGGTTCCAAAGGAAACAGACACAAATATAAAAAACATGGAGTGACTAATAAAATCTGGGTTTGCTTGTGCTGGCCATTCTATTCTTCTTGTATCTCTGGGCGAAAAGAAATGAAAGCAGGTGACATGCCCATCCTTTTGTTTTCTTAAACTCTTATCCAACTGGAGTTGCCAAGGGGCTGGAGACTTTCCCAGCTGCCAAGAGGCAGAATACAGGTTACGTATTCATACTAATTTTGGGTGGCACGCTCACTTGGTGTGGACTGTGGTATCATTTCCTTTTCCTGTTGCATCGCACAGTGGTGCTTGTTGTGTAGCTTAGCTTGTGTAGCTTGATTAACTCTACTAACTTTCACATAGTGACTTAATTTCATAGTGTAACCTACACGTGCTTTATTAATAGCACACTTCTGGTGAATCACCTGCCAATTTATATTCATATCATTCACTCATTGTGTCTTTGGGGATTCACTAGCTTAGCGTAGCTTTTAGCTTAGCTCGTAGCCGAATCACTGTCAGCATGGCTTCTCCTGTCTCACCTCTTTCCTGCTCTGTGTGTCTAATGTTTAGCTATTCCTCTGCCTCCTTTATTAATAATGATACTTGTAATAAATGTAGCCAGTTTGTAGCTTTGGAGGCCAGGCTCAATGAATTGGAGACTCGACTCCACACCATTGAAAATCCTGTAGCTAGCCAGGCCCCTGTAGCCAGTGCGGGCGAAGGTAGCTTAGCTCCAACTAGCTCTATCCCAGCAGGCCCTGAGCAGCTGGGGAATCGGGCCGGCTGGGTGACGGTGAGGAG
>VUQI01054615.1:0-10646 GCA_015106735.1 Paratilapia polleni | reverse complement strand
CAGGCTCAGGGAGGGGCAGCCATCTGCCGTGACTGGTTGGGGATGAGGGGAAACAGAAGAGAGCAGAGGGAGACAAAAGGCACACCTATGGGAGAGAGACAGAGTTAAAAAAATGCAAGTGGTGTATAAACACATGGTGAGTGAAAGGAAGTGAGGAAGAGGAAGTGCTAAGTGCATCATGGGAAGTCCCCAGCAGCCTAGGCCTATTGCAGTTTAACTAAGGGATGGTTCAGGGTCACCTGATCCAGCCCTAACTATAAGCTCTATCAAAAAGGAAAGTTTTAAGCCTTATCTTCAAAGTAGAGAGGGTGTCTGTCTCCTGAATACAAACTGGGAGCTGGTTCCAAAGGAGAGGGGCCTGAAAGCTGGAGGCTCTGCCTCCCATTCTACTTTTAAATACCCTAGAAACCACAAGTAAGCCTGCAGTCTGAGAGCGAAGTGCTCTATTGGGATAGTATGGTACTATGAGGTCTTAAGATATGATGGGGCCTGATTTTTCAAGACTTTGTATGTGAGGAGAAGGATTTTAAATTCAATTCTGGATTTAACTGATCTTCACTGAGTTCCTTGGACTTTCCCATTGTTCTGAGTATTGGTCAATCCAATGAGTGCTGTCAAACAAATCCTTTTTATGATGGCAAAGAGAAGCTACCAGTTATAGTCAATCATTAGCACTAATGAGAAGTTAATAAGCCTTGGCCTTGTCAAGTTAAAAGACACTGTAGAACCTTCAACACCACTTATTAAAAGATTTAAATGAATGTATGAATGAATGTATGTAAATATTTGAGCCTGTATGTATACTTTTCTCCCTGTGTGGATTAGAGAAAATCCAAAATAAATTAAAATTTGTGCACCAAATTCTCATTTTTTAAAGTCATTAAAGAAATCCTGGAAAAAGAACAGTTTAAAGAAATCCTTAAAAGCCCAAAATTACCATGACATTCATGCCCATGATGAGTGTATGTAAACTTCTGACCACAACTGTAGGTCCATGAAGAACATATAAGCCTTCAATGAATATATTTTTCTTCAGATGGGATCTATTATATACATGTCTAATATGATCTCCTCCACCATCCCATTACCATGTGAACTACACCACTTCCCTCAGAGACGTTGCACATCAGTGCATGCTGGAGACCTCAACTAGAGATGCATGAACTCACTCAGGGCCATCACCAAGGTCAAACACCACCGTATGCTAAGCTGGCTCCGACTATTACTGTATGAGTGTGGAAGCACAGAGGATTTGTGTGTCTATACTTTTGTAAGCAGATTTTACATGAGCTTTTTTAATCTAGCAGTTTGCAGTAGATTACTTCCCAGGAAATGCTGTTGCTATTCTCTCAGTCTGAGGTAAATTGCTGAGCTAATTAATAGCTACCCTGCTAATAATGCCTTCTGTATCTACAGTGTTGATTTTTATGACTAATGTCACTGTTAGAAAGAGGCAAGACAGCAGGTCTTTGATGAATCAACAGTTGTATCCATAAACTGTAAGTAGGCAATCATTGTAAGCAAATATTTGGTTCCTGCACTGGTCACGTCATGTCATGACGAAACACGTCATGTTTCAAAAAATAAACATGGGGGAAAATTGGTAATTTATAACCACGTTGTCAGAATAACCTAGGATTATAGAAACATGTGACCATTCATTAGCACGCAATTGTGTCACTGCAAATAGTTTTGTGTGTTATGTTAATACTTTATTCTAACAAAAAAAAGTACAATAACAAAAAGAAAATCTTTATCATTCTTTTTTTTTCCTGAGAGAAACTTCTTTCTTTGCTCTTTCTTCTCGTTTTAATTTGTCCCTCTTCTTCTCCCCTTTTTCTCCTCTTCAAAGGAATACTCTGGGTGCCTTAAGGTTCTACAAGAAAGGGAAAGGGAGATCACACATATAATTTTATGTTAGTTCACAAAATGTTTTTTTTTTCACCTTTTTTTCTTTCTTCTTTACAACCTTCCCCTGCAGGTTGACTGCTGATAAAAGCCGATATTAAAAGTTAATGCCTAATTAAAAAATTTACTGGACTGTTGCAATTAATTGGACGCCTCAGACATAACACACTTTTCTATCTGTTGAACTCAATCTTGCACACTCACCTTGCAGACCACTAGCTTTCATAAAATGATTTTTATACCTTTCATAATGTTCATAATGCTCACACTGCACATACTAAGATATCCATACTGTGAGAATATGGTTTTGGAGGTTTATGCAGCAGAAATGGACAGAAGCTGTTTGGTGACTGGTCTGTCTCCAGACACTCTTATCAACAGCCACTCAGAGAGCCGGTGGCTCAATGGATGGATGGATGGCATATAACACCTACTCCTAAAACTGTCCCATGATGAATGGCCCCAATTATTGCCATGACCTTTCTGTCTTTGTTATTCACTCTTTCTTCCCAATTCCTTTCAAAGACTTTCTGTTGGTCTGTTTACCTCTCAGTCTCTTTCACATACTTACTGTCAAATCTCAGCTTTATTTCTTCCTTGCACTTTGTCTCTTTCTTTGTGGGGGTATTTCTTTTTTCTTTCTTTCTTTCTTTCTTTCTTTCTTTCTTTCTTTCTTTCTTTCTTTCTTTCTTTCCCCGTGTCATTTTCAGTGTGCCCAAAGCCCTATAAAACTTGTTTTGCCAAAATCAGAGTAAAAATTCTACTTCAATTTTCCACCAATTTTCCTTCAATCAAGAGTGATTTTGCACTTCACATGATTCATTTGAAATAACAGCAATCAATCAAGCCGTTTGCCTAGTGCCTCATCAATCCAGCGGAGTCTGTGCCCGTGTTCGATCAGAGTTACTGTGCACAGAAAAAGAATAAAACTACGAGTCCTTCACAAATATGATATTCCCTTTATTTTTCTTGGTAAATGTTGTCTTCCGGGCTTTAACTATAAACTCAGAGGTTAGTTTGAGTTTCTTTCAAGTTTAACTAGTATATAGCTTTGAGTACTGTTAAGTCTTTGATACACTAATAAAATGCAGTCTTCTGCATATTTAAAATCACTCTGGAGCAGGCTAATTTTAGATAGATAAGTAAAAACAACTATATTATATAGCAAAAACTTAACCTGTGGTAGCATTTTGTGGAACTCAACATTCAATAATTTTGTCAATGTTATAATTAACAGATGGAGGAAGACGTAAGGAGTTTTTTAATTCTGGAGAGGGTAAGCGGAGAGGTAGAAAGAGGCAACAATGTGTAGTATGCAAGTGTAAGGGGTTGGTTGTCTGGGTCAGGTCAAACTCCACAGGGCAAGCAGCTCTCAGTTCTTGAGTCTAATGGCAAACAATCCCACCTGCATTTTTTTTTTTACTTCTAAAAGCTTCTGTTACTTTTCTTTAGCTGCTTTGTAGTTGAGGACCATCACGGAAGCAGATGTTTTAGAGGTCAACCTTTTATTTATTATTTGGACTTCAACCTGTAGAATCCCACTTTAAGTCTCTGGCTGCTGTGCTTTTTGCTTCACTGGTTGATCCAACAAACACAGGTGCCATTTATCAAGCTGATATGGATTTATGACTTTGTTGTTGTTCTGCTGCCTAAAATGTCCTGTGAAATCCTGTGAAAAACTAAGTACACCCCATGATTCAGTAATTGTACAACCACCTTAAGCAGCAATAACTTGAAGTAATTGTTTTCTGTATGACTTTATCTGTCTCTCACATTGTTGTGGAGGAATTTTGGCCCACTCTTCTTTACAGTGTTGCTTCAGTTTATTGAGGTTTGAGGGCATTCGTTTATGCACAGCTCTCTTAAGGTCCTACCACAGCACTTCAGTGGGTTGAGGTCTGGACTTTGACTGGGCCATTGCAGCACCTTGAATCTTTTTTTTTTCAGCCATTCTGATGTAGATTTGCTGCTGTGCTTGGGATCATTGTCCTGTTGCATGACCCAGTTGGGGCCAAGCTTTAGCTGTCAGACCTCACATTTGACTCTAGAACACTTTCATGTGCAGAGGAGTTCATGGTCGATTCAATGACTTCAAGGTGCCCGGGTCATGTGGCAGCAAAACAAACTGAAATCATCACCCCTCCACCACCATGCTTGACAGTTGATGTGAGGTGTTTGTGCTGATGTGCTGTGTTTGGTTTTCTCCAAACATGGTGCTGTACATTATGGCCAAACATCTCCACTTTGATCTCATCTGTCCAAAGAACATTGTTCCAAAAGTCTTGTGGTTTGTTCAGATGCAACTTTGCAAGCCTAAGCCATGCTGCAATATTCTTTTTAGAGAGAAAATACTTCCTCCTTGCAACCCTTCCAGACAAGCCATACTTGTTCAGTCTTTTTTGATTGAGCGATTGTACTGTCATGAACTTTAAAATTTAACATGCTGAGGCCTGTAGAGTCTGTGATGTAGTTCTTGGTTTTCTTGTAATTTCTCAGAGCATTGCACTGTCTGACCTTGGGATGAATTTGCTGGGATGTCCACTCCTGGGAAAATTTTGGAATTGTGTTAATGCGCACCTCAATGCTCCAGACCAGCAAACTGCCAAAGCATCTGCTTTTATAGAGATGCTCACACTTGATGATGATCAGTTAATCAAGTGCATTTGATTACTTAGTTTTTCACAGAACTGCATACAATTCTGTGAAAACTTTCTTTTTCACATGACTGTATATCTACAAAACAAATTACAGTTAAAAAAAAAAGAAGTCAGGTTTTTAAAACAGTCATCTGCTCAACTGCTTGTTTCTCTTTATAAATCAGTTTCCCTGGAAGTTTTTGATCTGAGAAGTGACTCCTTCCTGGTTCACTGCCTAAAGGCAATTTTTTGTTCATTTACCCTCAGAGGTACCATTCACCAGCCACTATCCCATTCATCTATCCAATTAGCTTCACCTGTAACACACCTCTTTCATCTCCTAAATGCTAATGCTGAATGTCATTTGGGGGCAGAGGCAGTTGTGGAACCAAATTGGCCACTAGGCAGCCATAGCATCTCATAGTGAGAGAGCTGAGTGACAGCATGTGACAGCAGAAATTGCATGCTGATGCTCTGAGAACCAACACAATTTGTAAATTAGAAAAAAGTGTCAAGAGTATCAAAGGCAGCAACAAGAAACATATTGTGGGCAAATGCGGAACAGGTCATTGGAGCTCAGGCTCCCACAAGTCTGTAGCCCTCAGCTTGTTTCGTTTCCAGCTGAGGGAAGAAAACAGACCGTGCAATGAATACTCCATAAAAACTCCATGAATGAAGCAGTAAAAAAAAGTGCATGCTGTATATTACATTTTTCAAAAGTTAGATTTAGTTTCAAGAAGTGAAATACTGTTAAGATCTAAATGCTTTTTAGAAAAATGTTTAAATGTTTTAGCAGTTTTGGTATTAAAGTAACTGAAAGTGTAAAAAGCAGGTGTTGTTACAGCCCAACCGATTTATTGGTGGATTATCGGCCAATAATAGCTATTTGTCAATCTATCGGTATCTCCATTGGTAACGGCCAATAAATGAAAATTTAAAAAGCAGAAATGGGAGAAACACCTTTCAACCATGTTTTGAGTGTTTTTGCAGAATTTGTCCACCGGAGGGTACTCTGCAACCTGTTGGCAGCAAACACAACAACCAGCTGATCTGAGTGAAGTCAGGCAGAGCTGAATGAGTAAATAAATAACAACACATAACTAATATTGGGGAAATCTGTTTATGTTTTGTGTGTCTGAAAGAAAAAAAAATCAGCTACTGTATTGGAACATTGTATTTTTAAATCACCAAATATCAGTATCCGTCTTAAAAATCCTATATCAGTCAGGCTCTAGGTATTCTCCTTCTGAAAAATCCTACATTTGTCTGAAATAGTGTTTTTAATTGTCTCAATAACCAAACATGCACTAAACGAGAATTAACCTATAGCAATGAATAATTTTCCCTACTCTAGTTAGTGAAAAGAAATGGACAGACATCAGCTGAACAACTCGAGGTAAAATGGTGTTAAGTCATATTTGCCTCATTATTTTTAACTTTTTTATGACTTCTTCATAGTTTGACTGAACCTTTCAGGCTACTTTTACATGTATAAAAATGTAACAGTATGCTAATTACAAAAGTTATACTTACAACAGTAAGACTGTGACAAGAAAAAGCTTATTTGAAAAGAAAATTATTTGTATTTGCTTTTGTATTGACTGATTAGTATATTATTTCTAAAACAACTTGATAAAGGATGATCTAATCCTCACACCAAAAAAAGTAGTTATGAGCATAGGCAGGACAGAGGGGATGAGGAGTGCAGCAGGCAGATGGGACACCAAAAGAGCTACTGTCATGGTGATGAAGAGTAGAGTGTCAGAAATCTTCACTGTTCACATTTGTCACACTTTAAAAGGAGCCCTTGTCACACAAGCTCTGAGACCAGATTTGGTAAGATTTCAAAGTACTTAAAGTTTCAAAGTTTAAGTATATTCAAGTATAGTCAACACACAGTCTAGTGTGACTGCATCATCTGTGTCAGGGCACAGATTTTTTTGTTTTTTTTTGTTATGGTTACTGTGCTTAATTTGTTTATTTGAAAGCCTACACACCTAGGTGGAAGCTTTTTGTGCAGCCCATTGCTTCACATCTTATATTAATATTACTCTGAAATAACTTGAAAAGGTTCAAATATCTGGTTTAGATTGAAAGATTTCCGGGCTGGCCTGGTACTGAATGTTTCAAGCTCCCAACAACCCCTCTGGATGTTTGTGCTGTGTCAGCATTAGTGATTGTTGTGTTGCTCATGGGGTGCTGTTCTGGGACGGGTGTGTATAATGGTGTTGGGGGGTGAAACGTCACAGTAAACCCAGTACAAAAAAAAACTCAATGCACTGGTAAATTGTAGCTACAGACTTACCAGCTGAAATAGCAGCTGTCAGTTTTTCCAAAATTTATGTCAAAGCAAGTGCCCAGTTGCCCCGTGCCAAAGAGACACATTTTATGGGCCCTATAGTAGTCATAATACAGTGAAAAATCAGAGTTAAAATGCTAATTAGCTGAACTGGGAAGTGGGAAATGCAGTGCAAAGCCACTGCAACATAAAAATGACTATTTAATATTGAAAATTGTTGTGCTGCAAACATCACAAAATTGCACTGAGAGAACAGTCCTAATTTTTATGTTTGTGTCTGTGCAAAATCCTGTGCGTGCATGCGTGTGTGTGTGTGTGTGTGTGTGTGTGTGAGAGAGAGAGAGAGCCTGTACCCAGCTGTTTTGCCAGTCCCCTTCAGGCTCCTCCCCCATTATTCAGTTGTCTCTCTCTGTCTCTCTTAGCGCTCCACTCCTTGTTTCTTCATTATCACTCCCCTAACTTTCTTGCTGTGTCTGTGTGTTAGCCCTCCAGGCAGTAGAAGACAGATGTCTGATAGGTTTTCTTAACAGAAAAAGACTGTGGGTGATGGCTGCTGTAGATGAAGTGTACAACGGGGTTGAGGAGTGTTTTTGTCCGAGTGTGGTTCCTTCTTTCCAAATCACATTTATTTCATAGAAAAGAAAGGAGGAACTTGAATCTCTGATGTGAATGGATCAATCACATATCAAAACAATCTTAATGGACCCGTCTGGTGAGATAAAGACTGAATAACATAGAAATGGCTGAACAACATATCCTTTTTGTTGACACACGTTCCCAATTGGATTGTCGGATAAGAATACTCCAAAGATAAATTTACCTTTTGAGAAGCATTGCTTTATATAAGTTTAGAGCCAGATTTTGGACAGATCGTGGCTGTAAGTCATCATCTTGAAATTGTTTAAGACAAGTAGTGGACAAATGGATAATATGCATGTTCTGTTTTATCATTATATGCTGCAGTGTGTCAACAAACCCCAGTGACTATGATGTTAGTGTTTGTTTGATATGGTGTGAGCATTTTTATTTTCATCCTTTTTATTCTTACAGCTGAATTTTAATCACTTAATCCAGTCGAGTTGAGTCAAATGAGTCTGAAATGATCACGCTGAGCCAAGAAATTCTTTTTAAGGTGGACAGAACAGTCCCATTGGTCAAACAAGGCCAAAGTGAAGGGACAACAAGGGTTACTTAGGCCCAATATATCTCTGTGGATCTGTGTGCATTTTAGAGGGTGCAAGAGAATTTAGCCTCCAAACTGAGTCATGGAAAACATGTTATGTATCCTCTGTGGCAAAGAAGCCAGCTGGAAAAGACTCTCTGCACAACATTTGACTCAACCATGACGGGAGAATGTTTGTTTTTTTTTAATGCATGTTGACATCAAAAAGAACTGGCGGCTTATCTTTCATTTTCTCCAATGCACAGACAAATGGAGTGTTTACAGAATTAACCTCCTAAATTTATTCTTGTCCGCTTACTCGCTTGCCTTACCCCTGTTAAAGCAGCAAGAAAAACTTAATTTATCTTGTTCTTAGCCACTGGCTATATCTAGTCGTGCTGTGTGTCTGTGTGTGTGTGTGAACAAAATCTATATGAGCGATTAATATGTGCATAGTTAAATGATAATAAAGACCAGACTCCAAGCAGTGCATACAGAATGAATAACTGTTTAAATTTAGATTTTATTTATTTATTTTGTAGCTTTTGGTTAGTTTGCAGCTGCAGAAGAAATTCGGGTTGATTGAGCCCGTGATTAGCGTGAATTGTAGCAGCTGTTGACTCTCCTTTGTGCAATTAATTATTTTGCACCTCTTGAATGAAACTTTTAGAACTTTCAGGGAAATAAAAAAACAAAACAAAAACATGTTTTTAAATGCATTTGTAAAATCTAGCAAATTAAGGCAAGCTCTGGGGCAGCAGCTGAATTTGTCTGATACTCGGGAAACCCAGCTGCTCATAGGCCAAGCATATGGTAGTGGTGGGTAGCCCCCGGGTATTTTTGTGTTTGTGTTTAACCTTCACTCACTGTAGCTGCTCTCACAGTCCATTGGCTGTTTATGCGGATTTACCATTAGCTAACAGACCTCATTGGGTTGAAATAGTTCCAGGCTTCAGTTTCTTGGGAAATATAAATGATAAATATCACTACATCTTTCAGGTCATTTCCACATGCAAAGAAAGTTAATGTTATGCTTTTTCTTTCTGTCTTTTTTTTTTCTTAAACTTGTGGTTCTGTGAAATGATTTTTTTAAAGTTCTGTGTTGACGTGATAGCCCATGCTGTTAGAAGGATTTTTAATGTGTATGCATCCCTTTTCTAAATCGGTTAATATGTGGCCTTTTTAAAAGCCACATGGACTGACTGATTTTGTGAGAGATCAGAGAGCAGTGCTGGTTCGTGTTCCCACTTTTTTTCAGCCAGCTAACCGTCTGTTCACAAGGTTGTCTCCGTACCCTTTAGGTTATTACCATTCCTAAATGCATTAGTAGTGTTTGGAGTATTTGGCATCTTGTCAGAGTTGGGGCTTGTTGTTCTGCATAGCTGGCCTCTGTGTCAAGGACTAGTCCTGTTAAGGGCTCATCGTGCAACCCACTAATCTACTTAAACCTTCATGGTGTGTGTGTGAGTCTGTGAGTGTGTACTGGAGTGTGATAGTGAGTTCATTAGGAATGTCTTGACCTGGAGAGCTGAACAAAGGAATAAACTGTAGTTCTTATGGTAGTAATGCAGTCATTCACATGTGGAGAATAAGCTTTGTTGGCAGATAAAGCTGGATAGTTGCCAGGGTAGTCCAAGAGATCCATTACCATTAATTTAGTTTCATAATGTGTCTAACCTCACGGTGACCTACTTGACTGTCCAGCCATGTGTTAAGTAATGTGACGCTTTGCCACAACCTAAGAGACTGCTTCTGTGTCACTAACTAAAGGCTGACTGAAATAAGCATATTCGGCAATATTTTTGCAAAACTGAAGCTTTGGAAGAATACAGATGAAAGTGAACATATATGTTATGTTGCTAGAACAACAACAAAGGCAGTGCACCACAACATTTTCTAGTTGCACAGCCTTTGTGTCCTCGGTTATCCAGTGCTCCACCCCAGCACATCAGCAGAACCTAAATTAAAAGAAGCAGACTTTTTAAACCAGCTATAACTAATTTCATAATTTTCTAGTGGAGGTGGTGTGTGTGTGTGGCGGCTGTCGCTGGCCCTCTGGGGCTCCTACCCTTTGACTGGGGTGGCTCCATCTGGGGTCTCCCTCCTCCTCCTGCTGGGGTGGATGTGCGGTTGTCATTGGGACGTGTGGCCTCGGGTCTTCAGTACTCTTGGGTGGCTGCGGACGGCCCTGGTCTCCTGGGCCTATCTCTGTCTGCCTCTGGCTCCTGGGGGGCGTGGGTGCAGCTTATCACCCTCATTATTAAGTGCATTTCGTGACAAACACACACACATCAAGACTATATGTTTGTGTATCATGTTTGTTTTTGTTTTTGTTTTTTTCTCTCGTTCAGGTGCTGTTTGGTTTTTTAACTGTATTTTGTTACAGATGCTGCAGTTGGTGACCCGATGTGCTCATCCTCTTGTTTTTCTTTATTGCATGCCCTTCTCTTTTCTTCTCCCCACCTGTCAGTTCTGGCATTATTATATAATTTGAACAATAAACAATAAAACAAAAGGAAATGGACTAAGAGGAACCTATAGAGAGTTTATAGAGCTCCTCCTGGCAAAGTAAATGTGTTTGGCACAACAAGGCATTCAGTTCATCAGTCTGTTTGCCAAAGCCGCCAGACAGGACAGGTTT
>VUQI01054604.1:4334-31787 GCA_015106735.1 Paratilapia polleni | reverse complement strand
AGCTTTGTTGTTCCCAGTGTCTGCTGCTTGACCTTGTTCTTATGAACTGCTGTCTTAGAAATTTTAAGGATGGAAGCAACCCGACGCTCACTGTATCCCTCTGCCAGTAAAGCCAGAATTGAACTAAAAACTCTTCTTTTCATTTCTTTTGGCATGGTCAATAGTTATTTTTTTTTATTCCAGTTACTTTTGATGTACTACTAGCACTGTTTTTGCCATCCAGTTGGTCCTATTGCAAGAGGATAGTGATGACCACAGCAATGGTTTTTATACTTCTCCTCGTTAAGTAAGAATTGGTTCAGGTGATCACCTCATCAGTACCTTATTAGGTAGAAACAGGTGTGCTTGTGTTGGAATTCAAGAGACACTGGAATGAAATGACTGTCATATATGTAGAGATGCTGATTTCTGAAAAATTTGCAGTGGTCTCTTAATTTTTTCCAGAGCTGTATATACCCTAACAGCCATCAGATACCCAGCTGGAATAATAAGCTGGCCACAGGAGGACATAGATGCCAATGACGTCAAGACACGAAAACTCCACATAGTACTAGATGCAAGATGGGACAGTGTACACTGAGCGGCACAACCAAGTGGTTGGGATAGTGTACAGGAAGATCTGTGCTGTATATCAATTAGAACTCCCCAAGTCTTGATGGGAGACACTGCCGAAGGTGGTTGAGAACAACAGGGCTAAGGTCTTGTGGGACTTTGAGTTCCAGACAGACAAGCAGCTGCTCCGTCAACCAACCACACAAAGTGGTGGCTAACAAGGAGCAGAAGACTGCATTTGTGACAGATGTGGCAATCCAAGCAGATAACAAAATCAGAAAGAACAGAGTATCAGGGGATGAAGGAACAACTGGAGCAGATGTGGAAGGTAAAGTCTGTAATAGGAGCGTGAGGAGCTGTACCCCACAAACATCAGAGGTCTCTGTCCAGAACTCTGACCTTGTGTGGATTAGAGAAAATCCAAAATAAATTCAAACTTGTGTATCCAGTTCTGACATTTTTTCATAATTATTTTCTTCACTTGAGGTAACTCATGTCCTACCTATGCCATGTTTACCATATAATAAGCTAATAAGCAACTATAAACTATTAAGTTGTTTAGTACAATAAGGTAATAAGTAACTATAAGCTATTATCATAGTGAGTAAACATCTGAAACAAAGCAAAAGAAAATGAGCTTCTGACTACACTTGTACTTCTTTCTTGCCTCTCTCCGCCTCAGGTTTCAGGTTCCTAGAAAGGCAGTTTTCTGCCGCTATCAGGGGAACAAGCAGCCCCTGAACCCCCCCAAAACAAATGAGGTAGAAAACCCACCGAACCCACCAGCCCGTTTCGGCTCCCTGCACTTCTCTCGTCTGCTCTCCCTGACAGCCCCTGGGAAAAGGTTGCCAGCTCCCCACCACATCAACCACAGTGCTCTGACATGCCTGTCTTTATGCACATCAAGGGGAACTCAACTTCAATTTGTGCTGCTCACACCAGGAGTCATATGAGATGCCTGCAAAAATACAGCCACAGTGAGAAAAGCGTTGGTTTCAGTTCATATGGCTTTGATTTCAGTCTGAGGTCAGATTCAGGCTCCAATACTTGACTATAGATATGCATTCAGAAATACCTTTATTCTTCAGTTATGTAAGTCAAAACATGTAGTGGGGATTTCTGTAGGCTTTTTGCTGACGATTTTGCTAAAATATCAAAGAATCTGAGTCTTCTTTGTGGTTTAATTGTTTTTTTTAATGATAGTCTAACTCATATGCCAACAATAAGGTGACTAGCCTCATGTAAAGATAATTTCATGTTGCATATTTAATTATTTTTGTGGCTACCATTTCCAGAAAAACAACAGTCTTCATCTTCTAAAATGATAAGTAACAGTGTAAAATTGAGAGGTCATCTGGAGTTTATGAGATGTGGAAACCTTGGTACTTTTTCTGAGTGAGTTTCAAAGAAACAGCCTGTAGTTTGTCATGCCCACAGTGGCAACATGTTTAAAAAATGTACAAACATGGCAACCTAACATTTGGGCACATTACAATCTGCATTAGATTGTGGCACTGAGAAAGCAAGTGCCGTGGCCTTTTCTGCTAAAGTTACATGCCATTTGCTCATGTTTTTCAGGTATAATAACATCTTGCAGCCTGCAAGTAGTACAATTAAGTGTAAATTTTAAAGACTATTAGAATGTAATACTCTCCTGCTAATCTGTCTTGTCTGAAATGTGATTCTTTTTTTTTTTTATAAATAATAGAGGTTTTTCTTTGTTCTTCACGTGTGAGTTTTTCTGCTGTCATTCAAGGGGTTTAAACCTTTCTAGTGTTAAATTTTGGCAAAGATTCAAGAGATTTCAGTTTTGCATGGTGTTCAGGTGTGCGAGCTGCAGAATGAGCTGTGAAGTTGAATTCTATTTCTGTCTGTGTCTTGAGTTTGACTGGTTACTGTTTTTCTCTGTTCTGTCACTCTAAATAAGCCTGGTCTTCCTTGAGCGGAGTTCTACCAGAACGTACAGTGTTTTTTTTATGATGATCAAGGTAAATGAAGAACTGATAATAAATTTGCTTATGATATTGATTTGTGATGGACTGTGAATGTACAGTCCAGATAGACTGACTTCTCCCCAGTATTTTTTCTTTTTGGCAAAAAAGGCTCATAACTTAGGCTAGAGCACAATTAACACTGAAACTTTTTTGTATTAAACTTTTATTTACAGTGTCCTATTGATAATTTAAAAAAGAAAGACTATGGAGATTAAGGGAGTAACATTTGGCATTTTATTTTAGAGAAAAGCAGATATAGATTGTGCTATACTGGATACGTAAAGGGTATGGTACTTCCCCTTCAGTTCAAAGAAGATATTGTGCGCTGACAATTGTTGACACCATTATTCTCAAATTTAACCACTATTACTACAATTAAATGCCAGTAGGAAACAGTATTGCCTCAGTCACCTGATTCATACAACTATTTCACAGCTTAGATTGTGTTAAATGTTAAATCAGATACCCAATTTTGTTGGATTATGCGATATCATCTCAGACTGTTCCTACAACACTTTGCCTTTAAGACTGATTTCATGACATTGTTTCATGTGGATAGATTTGCCGCTGTAGATTGTACATTTTGGCATGGAAGAAAACATTTGAATTAACTGATAAATGGTCTGGGCGGCATGGTGCTGTGGTGGTTAGTACCATCACCTCACAACAAGAAAGTCCTGGGTTTGAATCCACTGGCTGGCTGGGGCTATGTGGAGTTTGCATGTTTTCCCCATGTCTGCGTGGGTTCTCTCCGGGTACTCCAGCTTCCTTCCACAGTCCAAAGACATGCCTGTTAGGTTTACTGGTGATTCAAAATTGGCTGTCAAATGGTTGTCTGTCTCTCTGTGTTAGCCTTGTGATAGATTGGCAACCTGTCCAGGGTGTACCCTGCCTCTCACCCTATGACAGCTGGGTTAGGCTCCATCCCAGCCGTGACCCTGAAGTGGATAAGCGGAAGAAAATGGATGGATGGATGATAAATGGTCTATTTATATATTTTAAGGAAATCTTTAACAGGTGAGCAACACTGAAATTACTACACCATATATTTGTAAAGGCTGCCAAAATATTAGGGTATTTGTACATTAAAATAACTAGTACATGCCCATGCTACAGTTTTGTTTGGCCAGTTTGTGTTGTTGGCAAACTGATATTCTTAATCACCATGAGAAAATTGGAAAAAGAAAACAGGGGCGGTACATGTTGTTTATCTGGTAAAAACAGGTCATTTTAGCCCGTTGCTAGGTGGTTGCTAGTCATGTATAATTAAACTTTCGTTGATAAACAGGAGATGTTACTGGCATTAAATTAAAAGGATGGGATACTTTCATAAGGTGTTGTAGGTACAAAAAAGGCTAAAAACAGGTCATTTTAGCCTGTTGGTAGGTGGTTGCCATACAACGTGATGGTGTCATGGATATCATGCATAATTCAACTTTTATGGATATAAAATGATAGGATGATTTTATAAGGTGTTATAGGTGCCTAAATGGTAAAAATGGGTCATTTTAGCGTGTTGGTAGATGGTTGCCAGGCAGCATGATGACATAATAATATCTGATATAGATAAAAACCTTCAGGGTTTTAAGATGTATCTGTTTACCAAATTTGGTCGCTCAACTCTTAATGGTCTAGGAGGAGTTCACGGACAAAGAAACAAATAAACACACAGACAGGCAGAGATTTGGTGTATTACACCACGCAACAAAATTGTTGTTCCTGCCTGTCAAGTGTTATATATATATATATATTGCTTATGTCTCAAAGGTAGAAAGTATAGATATTTTTCTTTTCAGACTTTTGTGACCAGGACAGGGACTTTTGTAAATTTAATTACACATTTATTAGACAAAAGCACAAAGGTCAAATGTAAAGCTTGAAAGTAATAATATATATTTTCTCTGTCTTTGAGGCATAAGCAATCAGGATATAATACATAGGAAGAAGAAAAAAATGTTTTTGTTACTTGTTATTAAGATTACACACAATGTAAAAAAAAAAACAAAAACAAAACTTCTATATCAACTACTAACAACTGTAATGCTTTAAAAACACACTGCCACAAGTACCTCTTTAAGATCCATTTCTTTTGACCCAACATGTGCGGATGTTTATGAACGCATTAGTGTGGCTGGCTGTACGGTTCGATTCCTCTGTGTATTTCTGTGCATCAGCCCGCACTTTTTTAGAGACAACAACTGGATTGGTTTCTGACACGTAGGTGGTGGCTAAAGTAGTCAGTTCTGGTAACTTTATTTGGAGGGCGTTGGGGGTGCTTCACATCTTTTTAGGAAGGAGAAAGAGGAACTTTGCAAGTTGATTAAACAGCCACTTACCACACACTGACCCAGCTTCTTATTTGGCCCTTTTTTTGCCTTTATCTTTTACAATCAAAATTTTTTTTTTTATGTAATTTTGAAATAAGTCACTAACAGTGTAACGTTCAGTAAACAACTCTATTTTCGTTTCTGAATTAATTATTAATTTGGGAGATGTAAATGATTTGTTCCTTCTAATGATTTGCAGAGTACAGATTACTTTAAAACAAATACCATTACACATAAAGTCTTTTATTTAAACTTATGAACAATGATAATTATAAATACATATAATGATATAGTTTTCAGGCTGAAAAGTTAGCTGTATGAGTTTAGCTATAATTTAGTGATGAGTTAAAAAAAGGAAAAGAAATCTCCTGAAGCTGCATGTGTAGGATGGTAGGATACCACATAAAGAACACACACACACACACACACACACACAAGCACACACACGACAGGTAGGTATACTGGTGTGTGGAATTGGTACCTCAGTATCTCAGAAGTAAAGGTTCACATGTTCACATGAGAACGATGAGATATTCAAAGTTTCCAGAGGATGCTCATTGTATTTACAAGCACACCCACATACACAGTCATTGTGCTGTGAATCCAGCAGTGACACGAGCAAATTAGTCCCACAGTAAACAAGGTTTCATCTTGACAACTTTAGAAACTGTTAGTTCCAAATCTAAAGAGACCAGCTGATCCAACCTATGGTTCTGTGGATTTTATAGGGGTAAACCCCCCCCAAAACTGTCTGTAAAAAAAAAAATAATAATAATAAATGATGCCTACATTGAAAGTGATTCATTTTTTTAGGAAACATTTTGAACAGTTTGGGGTATTTTGCCCCCTCGTGTCTCCAGCCAGACAATGCTCAGAAGCCTTTCAAAATCAAATCAAATCTCTTTGTGTCATGTCATCAGTTGATGGGTGTGAGAAAGTGAAAAGAGGACGTTGCCATCTACGAGGACGCAAGAAACACTCTCAACATTCAGCTGCACAATACAGAGGTAAGATGAGCAATTTGTCTGGAATCCACTTCTTACTGAGTCATAGTTTAATGTTTTTTGACATTTTTTGACATTTCTTTATGCACCTAAAACATGACAAATGTAATCTGCTGCATTATGACATTTGTGCAGTGTCAGGTTGTGAAGGATATTATTCCACTGCATAACCAAGTTAAATTGATATTGTTACTAAAGTGTCTTATACAAAACCTTCATGAAGATTTAGTGGCAACATTTTTAAGCAAGTGTGAACGAGCTAGTTTTAGACTTGGCTCAAATTGTCTCCTTTTGTTTTTTTCGCTCAGGATTTTCTCTTCCTGATTCTACAAACAAAGCAATATGTTAAATTTCACAGTTAAGCAAATATTTGCCCGATATACAGTGACTAAAACAAAAAGGCCAGCCACAACATGAATTAGTTGTCTGATTCATGCACTCGTTTCATTTTGATAAAATGCAAGGTCAGAGTCCCTCACGGTGGTGTTGCTGTTATTATAAAAACATCTAAATATATGACACGCACTTCAAATAGAAGTATAAAAAGTAGCAGGAGTGTCAGTTTAGAAGGTGTCTAACACCACAACAGGTTTATCCTCACTGAAAAGCCCTGAAAGCTTTGTGCAGGTGGCGGGGTGTGTTTGTTAAGGAAACCTCAAGCTTTGGCATTGTAACTGAACACGTACAGGTGCACGACACACACTAAGTGTGTGAGTCTCTAAAAGTGACATGAAAGAGTTGACTTATCAGACTCCTGCAGGTTTCTGATACATGATTTTTTTACCTCCCATCAGCTCAGACAACATTGTGCCATGCCGAGATCGTTCCTTGTCAAGAGTAAAAGGACTCACCCACTCATCCCATTTAGGGACTCCTTTAGACAGCAATCCCTGTCCCAGAGAGATGCTGAGGAGCCTGTGATAGGGAAGGACAATAAGCGCTCTGAAGATGCTGTGCAGCCTTCGTCCCCCATCTTTGGGGTCAAAGATCTTGTGGCTGAAGCCCTCTCACCGTGGAGTCGGGTGGCAGTCCGCTCTCGCAGTGACCCCACAGAGGACCGTTGGCATGGTATGCAACAAGTTCTAGCTTTTTTTTTTTGGTGTGTGTGTGTAAATATTCAATGTGCGCTCTTTATTTGGCATGCCAAAGTCTAAATAAGAGTTATTTGAGACAATACTTTTGTATAAGAGTGCAAAAGGATTCCGCTTACATGAAAGTTAGCTTAAGGCCACAAAAAGTAAAGCATAAATACTTAAAAAAAAATAAAAGATTCACACATTCTTATCCATTCTCAGCAAACTAAAGACATTCCTATTCTCGTTCTAACTAAAGCCCCCTTCGAGAAAAGAGATGCTCCTCTGCTGCTCTCGCCATGGTTGACGGACAGACACCAAGCATCTGAAAGAGAGCGAGAGCTGGAAAGACTGGTCTTCATGTTAGTCAATCACACATCGCACACCGACCTCAAATCCCCCGCCAGTGATTGTCCTCTCTGTGAGAAGGTAGGAGAATTATTAAGTCTTTACGATCGCTATAGGAAGAGAAAACATGAGTGGAGAGCGTGCACTGAACTATTCTGCAGCACTTCATCTGTCTGTATGTCTCATAAGAAGGAATTTGAAATAAATCTGGATATCTCTAACTCTTTATGGATAAGAACATTTCATATGTATTTACAAGTCATGCATTTATAAACATTTATAACTCTGATCTACATAAATTGAATGCTCATATTCAACGAAATCTCTTCTTTTATTTATTTATTTTTAACTTTCCAAAAACTTTGTCAGGATGTTTCCACTGTTTGAGTGGAAACATCAGCTTTGCTGAAAAATCCTTGATTTTGTGTTGAAAAATAATCACATTAGCTCTAAAATAACTCTAACTGGAAATATCTGTCTTGGACAGAATGGTGCAGAATATGTAATTTGAGGTATTTGAAATGATTTCTAAGTGCCTCAAATGTATTTTTGGCACATGTTATTTAACAGATGACACATTTGCTAATAACAGCCAGTATGTGTTCACAAGTGTATCACAGTGGAATTTTAACACTTTTTTTGTGACAGCAAAAAGCATCACAAATATAAAACACTTATTAAAATAAATACTTTTAAGTATAACATGCGACACACGCGGTCTCAAAATATTCAAAAAATTAGCATTTATAACCTTTAGTCAACTGTTTTGGTGAGCATGAAATTTAAGGCGGAAATTATAATCAGAAAGTTGCTTTAAGTGTCAGGTGCCATCCTGACAGGGAATGACTGCAGCGTTTGCAGAGCATGCTTAGAAAGCTGAAAGTAACAGTCCATGCAATATTGCATCAACCTACACATGCAGTCTGTGAGGAATATTGCCATTTACTCTGGTTATTCATAAAACAATGACAGTTTTAAAGGATGGTGCACGTTGTTTGAGCATCAGCATTAAAATTAGGTCATTTTTTGCAGCTATAGCTCACGTGTTTTGTGAATACTTTGACATTTTAGGAAATAAGCTGCTTTCTTGATGTGAGCTCGATACAACACAAAGACTGTCCACTGTGCCAAAATCTGCTTACAAGCACCGCTTGCTCCTGTACCAGGAGTTATATGTCTGACTGTTGGCTCTAGTAGCTGCAGCTCTGCAAATTGCCATATTTACATGTCAGTTTTAGTATGGATCAAACAAATGAAATCTAACAAGCAGACTCACTGGTATTCTTTTTCACTTTCTGCCTCCCACAGTCCCTTTCAGAAGTCTTAATATCAGGCGGTGGTCTGCAGGTTTGTAATACTTTCCCTATCCCACTGGCAACATCCCCCACAGCCACAGACATGTCCCACATGCCCTTTGGCTTCAGAGCAATTGGCAGCTATGGCCGAGCTAAGGTACAGTACACTGAGAATAATTAGATGAATTAATTTTATTTTTTAGTGCAAGACTCATCAAAAGCTGCAAAAAAAGAAACAAAAACCCCAAACAGAACTCAATGTGTTTCTGTGCATGGATGTGCAGGAGCGTAGCTTTGGCTGCAAGGTGTGCGGAAAGGTGTTCAAGCGTTCGTCCACCTTGTCGACACACCTCCTCATCCACTCAGACACGCGACCCTACCCCTGCCAGTACTGCGGCAAAAGGTTCCACCAGAAGTCAGATATGAAGAAGCACACGTTCATACACACAGGTGGGTGAGCGCAACAGTAAATGAACTGTGCTCTTAAATGCTCCTGTTCTGAAACATGTTGTCCTGCCCTCCTTTTTTTTTTCGCTTCTGCTCAGGTGAGAAACCACACGTGTGCAAGGTGTGCGGTAAAGGATTCAGCCAAAGCTCCAACCTCATCACCCACAGCCGAAAGCACAGCAGCTACAGGCCGTTCAGCTGCCCCCGCTGTCAGCTCAGCTTCCAGCGCAGGGTTGACTTGCAGCGCCACCAAGAGACGCAGTGTGGTTATGGGGACATGTACACTCAAACCTGAGCCCATGAAGCAAAAAAGAGGGGGTAAAAGTGGGCAAGATGACATCTGTAGGTTTTTTTTTTAAACTGTAATAAATATGCTTTAAGTAATAAGGTGCTTAGAAGTGAATAAGGCTGGACTGGTTTGCTTGAAGAACTCTACAGGGATGCATCTTTGATTAAAAAACTCCCAAAATGTCATTCCCAAATGATTTTAAGGTTATTTTCTCAAGATTTTTTGCAAAGCAAAAGTGTTCTGAAAATAACAAGATGTTATTTTCAGGGATTATTTTCCATAGAAGCTTATGCGTTTGCAGTGTATGTGTGTCTGTGTGTGACTGTCCCATTACTGACTGAAGAGCATCCTTAATATCCTGCAGCTGGGTCATGACACAGAAGACTTATGATGATCCATTCACGGGATGTGGCTTGACTACTGCATGTACACGAAGTCTACTTTAAAATTGCTTTCTGAAAATAAAAGAAAAATACGCGTGTGAATGTTTGGTACCATTTCTACAGCACATTCGGTAAAAGCATTTAAAGTTGCACTTGGCAATGTTTTTACATTAAAGGGGCAGCTCACTCCAAAAACAAATTTACATAGTTATCTGGTTTTGGTGATGATGTTTTGGAGCTATCAGCTGTTGAGATGTGGGCTTTATCTTGAAGATAATGGAAGTAACTGGTGCCTTGTGGCGCTTAAACACCCCCAAAAAACACATTTAGCTCAACAGCAATGGCTTATTCAGGTGGAACTATTTTCTTTCTACTGAAAAATGCCTACTAACCATCTACCCAAGCTAGCATCAACCCCTGATGAGAGGCATGTGCTGATGACCGCACACATATGCACGAAAGTGTATTGAAGCAGAAGATCTATCCAGAGGTCCATCCAAATTACCAATTTGCAAACAGTTTGTTTTGTTACAAATGTGAGAAGCATATTTATAACAGGGGCTACTTGGTTGAATTAAAAATGTGAGTTTTCATACCAACATGCTTATCTTATGTCGACAGTTCAGTAATGTGAAGTTTAAAATGAGTATTACAATTCTGCAGCTGTTTTTTTTTTTTTTTGTGACGTGCTGCTGTAAAATATGACTGTGAAATGTAAAAACTGAAAGGTTCACTCCCTCATTAAAACGAGTCGTCTTTCTGACTTGAAATGAGAGCTGCAGACGAGCCTTTAAGCTCAAAGTCTCAGTCTTCTACCAAAAGAGTCCACCTGAACAATATGCAGCTCCCTATGCATTCTGTAGGTACAGTACACATCTTACCGATATACAGTATTATTTCAACTGTCTTTTTTTTTTAACCTCAAATAAGCTACCAGAAAGATTCTTTTTTTTTTAGTGCATTAAATTAAACTTGTTCCTATGAGTGAAATACTGTTAAATACTGTTATTCCCTGTTGCTTAATTTTTGTCATTTCTTTAACTGGATAATCAAAAATGGGCACAAAAATCTGGCCTTTTCTTGGATGGGAACGGCCATAGCCTGAACCCCTAAGCTAGATGGCAGCCGCAGAGATGCATCTAACACCCCGGATGCTGCCTCTGTAAGTGTACATCTCTGTGATGACAGCACAACAGGATGTAAACAACAATGGCCTCATCCTGGGCTGAGCTGCGATGCACTTCCATCTGCACAGCGGTGCGATTGGGGTTACTGTCCCTTTAAAAATATATCAGATGATTCTGCGTAATTTTGCGAAAGGTGTCACTCATCTGACAAAGCCGCAGATAAACATCAGCCAACTGCACAGTCTTTCCCTTAAGCTCTGCTAAGCATCATCTTCCAGTTTGCAACTTTAATGTTTTGGCTGACGGTCAGTGCTTGCTTTAGGTTTGTTTTCTTGGGGGGAAAAAAAAAAGGAAAATATTTTTAGAAAAGCTTCAGAACTCAGCAACTAGATGGTGAACATAGTGAAGCTTCTTACTAAGCTTCTCAGCTAAATACTGAGCTTACATTCATGACGTGGACAGCAACACAAGTCAAATGAAAGTCATTGTTCCTTAGTTTTATTTGAGACACGGGAGAGAAAGATCAAGTTAACACAGATCTGAGCTCATTCAATACATCTTATTTTTCCCACATACACAAAAGATTTCACATACAGATAAATGCAGTTTTGATATCCAGCTGATTCACAACATAAATAGTGTAAAAAGCTGACTGTTCAAACAGGCTCACTGTGACCTCCCCATTCACCTTTGACCTCGTGTTCTCTCTTGACAGGCAAAAACTGTAGTGTGGTTTTTGACTGAGTCAGTCCAACCATGTTTAGATTCTGTCAGATCCACGAATGTGCCTCCATATGTGACCGTCAGCCGCCACGTTTGAAATGACTCCGCGTCGAAATGGCTGGCAACATCAAAAAAGACAAAGAAGCACCATTTCACTTTGAGTCAAACCTCTGACTCTTGACGACACCGTGATGAGTAAGCACTACCGTATTCACATTCACATATATCAGTCCTCTCGCATTTCGACTGTACGGCCAAGAGCCATACTCATGAGGAGAAATGCACACACACACACACACACACACACACACAGAGGCAGGCAGCTGCACACATAGAAGTTGTTAAAACCTCTGTCCCACTTCTCCGTTCTCAGATTTGCAGGAGGAAATCCTGAGAAAGAGATAAAAGAATAAAACTGTTCAGACCTTTCTGGCATATCAAAGTTGAAATCTGCAGGTGCTCAACATAACGCTGATATATTCTCTGGAACTGACGGTGCTTCTAACCTCAACAGTTTATTTTAAATGCACAGCTTTGACATGAGGTCTTTGTGGCCCAGCTGGAGTAACACGTACAGTTCAACGGCATGGGGGTAGATACACTCCACCTCCAGTAATAATTTGACTATTACTGGAGCAGCACAAAGTTATAGATTTTAAGCGACTAAATGCCAGTGTGTTCCTTTAATGGTAGTCCAATCATCACCCCAAAATAACAGATAGGCAACTACTTGTTTTAATAAAGTAGTAAACTATACTGTATTTAATTTAATTTAACTCAGTTGAATAGTTTTGTTGTTTTGTTTTTTTTTTTGCTGGAAAAGCTTCAATGCATTAGATTTAAATATTACAGTTGCAGACTAATTAGAAAAGACTTTATTCATTTCATAAAAAGTGTTTTTTTTTTTTTACTTTTTTCTGGGGTCTGTGCACACTGATTCTGTGCTAAACTGCTGATTTTCAACGTTTGTCCCTTGTCCCAATTGAATTAGAGTTTTTCACATTAAACTAACTCAGAATGTATTGAAAGCATAACCTGAACACAGACTGTTCACTGTGAGCTTTACAGAGATGCTATTTAAGGCTGAGCTGACCTGCTGTATAAGAGGCATACAGTCATGGTAAAAAGAAAGTACACGCTCTTTCAGTTCTAAGGTTTTCCATATCAATAATACAGTAATAAAAAAATTACCTAGTTCTTAGCAGGTCTTATAATTACATAAACACAACCTCAGATAACAAGAATACATTACTCATTATACCATGTTGTTATTTAACAAAAGCTAAGCCAAAGTGCAGAAGCAGTGTGTGAAACACTAAGTACACCCCATGATTCAATAGCTTGTAGAACCACTTTCAGCAGTAATAATGTGAAGCAATCATTTTCTGTACGACTTTATCAGTCTCTCACATTATTGTAAATAATCACTCTTCTTTACAACGTTGCTTCAGTTCATTGAGGTTTGCAGACATTCATTTATGCACAGCTCTCTTAAGGTCCCACCACAGTATTTGAGTCGAGTTGAGGTCTGGACTTTGACTGGGCCATTGCAACACCTTCATTCTTGTCTTTTTCAGCCATTCTGTTGTAGATTTGCTGCTGTGCTTGGGATCATTGTCCTGTTGCATGACCCAATTTCAGCCAAGCTTTAGCTGTCAGACAGATGGCCTCACATTTGACTCTAGAATACTTTGGTATACAGAGGAGTTCATGGTCGACTCAATGACTGCAAGGTGCCCAGGTCCTGTGGCTGTAAAACAAGCCCAAATCATCACCCCTCCACCACCGTGCTGAGAGCTGGTATGAGGTGCTTGTGCTGATATGCTGTGTTTGGTTTTCTCCAAATGTGGTGCTGTGCATTATGGCCAAACATCTTCACTTTCGTCTCATCTGTCCAAAGAACATTGTTGCAGAGGTCTTGTGGTTTGTTCAGATGCTACTTTGCAAAGCTAAGCTGTGCTGCTGTTTTCTTTTTAGAGAGAAGAGGCTTTCTCCTGGCAAACCTTCCAAACAAGTCATACTTGGTCTTCTTCTAATTGTACTGTCATGAACTGTAACATTTAACATGCTAACTGATGCCTGTAGAGTCTGAGATGTAGTGCTTTGGTTTTTTGCAGTTTCTCTGAGCATTGCACGGTCTGACCTTGGGGTGAATTTGCTGGGACGTCCACTTCTGGGAAGATTGGCAACTGTCCTGAATGTTTTCCACTTGTGAATAATCTTTCTCACTGTAGAATAATGGACTTCAGATTGTTTGGAAATGACCTTATAACCCTTCTCAGATTGTTGAGCAGCAACAATTGTTTCTCTAAGCTCTCTGCTGATGTCTATCCTCCTTGGCATTGTGTTAACCTGAATGCTTCAGACCAGCAAATTGCCAAAACTTCTGCTTTTGTAGAGGTGCTCACACTTAATGATGATCAGTTAATCAAGTGCATTTGATTAGCAGCACCTGGCTGCTACTTACCCTCTTAATACCTATGGAAGAAGTAAGGGTGTACTTAGTTTTTCACACACTGCTTCTTCATTTTGGCTTAATTTTTTTGTGAATAATGACACGGTATAATATGTCATGTGTTGTTGTTCATCTGAGGTTGTATTTACCTAATGTTAATTTCTACTTAGGTTAACTGGTGATTCTAAATTGGCTGTAGGCATGAATGTGAGAGTGAATGGTTGTCTGTCTCTCTGAGTTAGCCCTGCACTGGACTGGTGACCTGTCCAAAGTGTACCCTGCCACACACCTAGTGTCAGCTGCACAGACTCCAGTCCCCTGTGAGGCTGAACTGGACAAGCAGTTAAGAAAATGTATGGATGGGTGATATACAGTATATGGATAAGATGTTCCCCCAAACACACCCAGTGAAACCCATAGTTATGACCATATTGGAAAGGTGCAGTATTGGCCCTCTCTTCTCCAAGAGCTTTGATGGAAGAGTGAGGATTTAATAATAATCAGCACATGAACTGTGCCTGTCATAAATTACACAAATAACAGCTGCACTTCATCTTTTAGAGAAGCTGCCAATGTAACACATTTAGTGATTCCCCTTTAAATCCCTTTAAACCTTCATCATCAGGTCTTACCTCACACTGAGCTGGAGGACTGATCAGACACTGAAGGTGGGCTCCAGATGTTGTGTTCTCCATCAGTCTGGTCTGTTAAATGACCTCTAAAAGATGCTGGCCGTGCTGCTTCAGAAGAATATACATACACAGCTGTTTTATAGCGTCTCCACAGGAATCACAGAAAAGAGACCGATGTCTAATATAGTGTAATCTTGTTTTTCCCATCTTTGACATCAACTAGTGGTTGCTGTGATATGTTCACAATGTTTGGGTTTACTGTTAAAACTATGCTCTCTGTTAAAAGTAGACAATACAAAATTGACTTATGATGATGTGTAACTATTTCTAGCAGACTGGGTACATCCACAGAGTGATACGTTTTAATTTCTGTGCCTTCAAACTGTAAGTGCGCACATCCTTACAGTTCAGGAAATACTTCACCTACATGCAGGAAAAACACCTCAAAAATATGTATTCATATGTGATCATTTGGAAGTACAGTGCTAATATCTAATGTGACACAAATTCTTTGTTACAGTTGATATGTGATACAAATACAGTCACTGAAAAATATGATCAAAGGGCTTTTCCCTAATTTTAACTGGTGGTGCTGCTCCTTCCAAAGAATTCCAGACAACTATGCTTGGATTAATACACCCATTGGCATGCTAATGGTTTGCAAATGAGCATGCAACTTACATTTAAATGTTAACTGTGCTGTTCATTCCAAGTAACTTGGCAAGTTGATAATATATTTGGCAGCATATCATGTCACAGAGGAGGCACAAATTGTCTTCATTACCTGTATAATTATAGATGCACCACAACCCCCCCATCAGACCGACACCCATTACAAAGGCTGCAAAGACGATTCCCATCACTGGTCCAGTCTCCACCACAGAGCCTAGAAACAGAGCGTGATATATTTTAAACAGAAACCCAGTTAAATCACCAAATACAGTAAGTTATACTCACTGCTGTGCTCTGGGTCTGGTCTGGCCAGTGGAGTGACGCTTAGTCTCTTGATTCTTTGGCCAGTGGGGATCCTCATCTTAGGTGCCAGTGAACTAATAGGCTGGGTGACCACCATGGGTCTGGAGAGGTTTCTGATCTCACACTGAGATGGGGATACAGGAAAAGGTTTATACTTTAGTTTTACTGTCACCACCTTCCAGTGCTGATACCAACAGGTGAACGTAAGTGTTAAAAAGTGTAAACAGTGCTAAAGACTTACAGTCATGGTAAAAACAAAGTACACTCTCTTTCAATTCTAAGCTTCACATTTGACTCTAGAATACTTTGGTAAATAGAGGAGTTCATGGTCGACTCAATGACTGCAAGGTGCCCAGGTCCTGTGGCTGTAAAACAAGCCCAAATCATCACCCCTCCACCACCGTGCTGAGAGCTGGTATGAGGTGTTTGTGCTGATATGCTGTGTTTGGTTTTCTCCTCACAGAGTGCTGTGCATTATTGCCAAACATCTCCACTTTGCTCTCGTCTGTCCAAAGCACATTGTTGCAGAAGTCCCAGTTGTTTGTTCAGATGCTACTTTGCAAAGCTAAGCTGTGCTGCTGTTTTCTTTTTAGAGAGAAGAGTTTTTCTCCTGGCAAACCTTCCAAACCAGCCATACTTGTTCAGTCTTTTTCTAATTGTACTGTCATGAACTTTAACATTTAACATGCTAACTGAGGCCTGTAGAGTCTGAGATGCAGCTCTTGGGTTTTTGTTTCTCTGAGTATTTTATGGTCTGGCCTTGGGGTGAATTTGCTGGGACATGCATTTGATTAGCTGCACCCAGCTGCTACTCACCCTCTTAATTCCTCTGGAAGCAATAAGCCTGTACTTTTTCACACACTGCATTTTTGCTTAATTTTCATTAAATAAATAATGACTCGGTGTAATATGTCATGTTTTATAGTTCATCTGCGGTTGTATTTACTTAATTTCAAGACCTGCTGAGGACCAGATTATTTTTCATTATGTCCCGATACAAAAAATCTTAGAATAGAAAGAGGGTGTACTTTTTTTTTTACCATGACTATATCTACAGTTCTACAATTCTTTTTTAAATACTACCTAACTGTGACATAAGGTTGCACAGCCAAGCATTTCTTTTCTTTTCAGTGACTTAAAAAAATAAAATAAAGCTGATGTCATGGTCCCTGGGTCTTGGACCCAGGGTTTTGAGTTTTGTGTATTTTGTATTCTTTTTGGTTTTGAGAATTGTTTTATATTTGAGTTTTGTTTCTTTTGCTTATGTATTATTACAGATATTATCCTTTGCCTCCCCAGGGTCCCTTGTATATATTTAGTTCCCTGTGTTTCCTTTCTGTTCCTCCTTCTATCTCGTCTTTATCTCTGTGTTCTCCTCCTTCTGTCCTCCCTGTGTCAAGCTTCTCTCTGTTGTGTCTTGCTTCCTGTTTTATTTTAGTAACTGTTGTCTTTGTGCCTTGAGTTTAACTTAGCTTCCTTTGTCTCGTTTTCCCCGATTGGTTTCAGCTGCGTCTCATTACCCTCCTGTGCGCCATTACCGCGATTATCGCTCGTGCGTATTTAAACCCTGAGTTTGCTTTTGTCCTTTGTTGCGTCATCCCCTCATAGCTGTGTGTTTCCCTGCCTCTGTGTTTCCTGGCCCTGTTCCTGAGTTGTTTTTGTATTTAGTTATTTTCCTGGACTTCCAGCAATAAAGCTGCGTTTTTGAGTTTAGTTTTGCTCCAAATCCTGCTTTTGGGTCCACTCTTGCCTGCCACACAGTCGCTCCATGACAGCTGAACTGATTTCTTTCACAGTTTGGTTTGAAGACTTACACTTTTCACTTCACTCACAATTATTAAGCTAAGCTAAGCTAACTGGATACTGGCTATAGCTGGTTGTTTCTTTACCTGATGTCTGGGTGATCTGGATAAAAGCAGAGGCATGCGTAGCCTGCCCTGACAGTCATTCTTTATTGTTTCCTTCATGGGTTCCCCTCTTGTTGAGTCAGAGACACAGAGGCGAAGGCTGCAGTGGAGGAACTGCATTGAGTCATTATAAACTGGCCTCAGAATGAAGCTAAATCTTAAGGGTTGTATCTCCTCCTCTTCTCTCGTACTCATAATGCTCTTGTCGATCCTTCCTCCGCTTTCTCTTTTTTCCCCTTTATGATAAATTCTGCCTTTCCCCAGCCCCTCTGTCTCTTCCATTTCCTCTTCTAGTTCACCATTATCCTCGTCCTCTTCTTGCTCATGTTTTGTCTTTGTACTGAGGGTCAGTGAGGGGTCAGAGGAACAGCCGTTACTGATCACAGTCCAGAAAGGAGACTTTTTTGGATCAGAGTAAGGAGAGACTACACATGACTTCACTTCCACGACATCTGCGAGAGGTGCTTGGGCTGAAATCTGCAGTAGAACAGAGATAAAAACTGTGATGAAGAACACATAGTAGTTAGAATTATGCACGGTAACTTTCATGTTTATTAGAGTTCTGGAAAAAAAAAAAAGATCAAGCCCAGAGCCAAAAAGTTAGCAGGACAGATTGCATGACAATGTCAAATCAAAGGACAGAAAAGACACAAAAAAGACCTGAACGTAGACGCGTTGGTCAGCAGTGATGACACAGGGACCAATCCGCCTGTGCTCGTAGCTGTTTGTCACAAAAAGCTGCAAAAGAAGAACTGGCCCAGATCTGTGTCTGGGTGTTGGGAGGTGGCTTAGTCCTGGACTGGCCCATGGACCCTCTGGTACCCAGGGGACCAATTCTGTCCGAGGAGCGTTTACGTTATCATTAGCAGAGGCGCTGCTGGGGGGGGCAGGAACAGCAGAAAAACAGCTAAACTGAAAGAAATCAGCACAAGATTACATAAGAAAAATACTGAATGAAAACTGGAAAATAAGATAAACATACACAGACACACATTTATCTCACATGTATGCCAAGTGGACCTTTGGACTTCTCTGTCCCATTGAGTGAAAAGATGGTCTGAGGTTTGTCCCTCCATAACAACACCTGGTCAGAGAGGACAAAGAGGGAACCAGAATTCAGAAATCACTGCACTATATTCGGTTTTTTTCTCTCACCCTAAACGGCATAAAACCTTCTTTTTAAATTGCTAACAGGAGATGACAGGGTTAAAAATATACAGACACAGCCACTGATCTCATTACCTACTTTGACGAGACCAAGTCGTGAATGTTCCAAAATTGGCTGCAACTACATGTCAATGAATCAGAGATTTTTTCCCAACTCCAATGAGCTCATCTGTATCTGTTGCATTTAATCATTAGCTATTATTAACTCTGTCTCTCTCCCATAGTGTGTCTTTTGTCCTGTCTCCCTCTGCTCTCTTCTATTTCCCCTCACCCCCAACCAGTCATGGAAGATGGCTGCCCCTCCCTGAGCCTGGTTCTGCCGGAGATTTCTTCCTGTTAAAAGGGAGTTTTTCCTTCCCACTGTTGCCAAGTGCTTGATCATAGGGGGTCAGAATCAGAATCAGAACTATTTTTATTGCCAAGTTTGTACACAAACAAGGAATTTGTCTTGGTGTCATGGTGCAATACAGTGGTACAGAAGTGGAATATATGGAATTTACAATATACAATATATACATATATATAAATATAAATACACAATATATACTAACTGCCTACATATATTAGAAGAAATTAAGACATGTAAAGTTATGGACAGGAAGGGGGGAGAAGTGCTGACGTTTTCTGTCTAATATTGTAGGGTCTTTATCCAAAAATATAAAGCACCTTGAGGCGACTGCTGTTGTGATTTGGCGCTATTTAAATAAAACTGAACTGAATTGAACTGAATCTGTATTAAGCTCAGCGGGCTGTTGAAACATCATTTTTAAAGCAGCAGGTTTGGCATTACACCTTGGTTAGATATATTTAATGGAAAGTTGTTATTTAATGTCATTCAGATTACTGCAACACACTTTATTTCCTTTGGGTGCAGGAGCATTTCCAGATTTATTATTTTTAATAGGTTTACGCCATGAACCACTCAGGGAAATAAATACCAAACCAAAACACTAATATAGTTGTTGAAAATTTTGCAAATTACAGTGACTTTAATTATGTACAGACCTCCTGCCTCCATAAACATGAATTAAAAGATGTAGCTGCACTGACGTACATTGAAAATCTTTGGGGCCCCCCATTCAGCCACACCCCTGCTTTGGTGAACTTGGGCCAAACCATGGGGGCAATAATCTTATTAACTGAAGAAAAGCACATAATTCAAGGAGACTGAGGGATGTTTTCCCACAGACTTCTATACAACCAGACTTCTTTTTGAAACCAGAGGAGTTGCCCCCTGCTGGCCATTATAATGAATACAGGTTTAAGGGTCTGGCTGGAATCAGTTTTCAGTGCCAGAAGCTACATCCCTCTATTATTTACAATCTATGTTCTGATGTTTCTCCTCCCTTCCTTGACTTGCATCTCATCCTCGCGTCTTAGCTCTGATCAGCAAGGTTGTTAGAGAGAGATGTGAGGAAGAGACACAATGACACACGAGCCGAAGCTCAACATTATATTTACCTCAGGGTTCCAACCAGTATGCCAGCATGTTTCATCAGCTTGTGTGTTAACAGACTCTCTTTGGCCAATTTCAAGGACCTCATCAGGTCTTCAGCCTCCCTGCCCAAACTCTACTGCCTCTCCACCTGCACTAACTCACAATCTGCCTGACAATCTCCAGCCAGCCCAGGTGCACCATCTCCAGCATTAATTACCTCTATAGCAATAAAGTCGTAATGCTTCTGGGTTCAGCTTGCGCTGAAACTTAACATTTGAACATAATTTCAAGTCACTGTTTCAGCACATTAGCCTTGAGCTTGAGTTGTTTGTCTGTTTTTCAATCATGCATCCATCCAGTCTCCAGCCTCTGAGGGGAGATTTTCTCTCATTTAATTTGCCTCTACGCAAACACCCATTTTAGGCTTGACCTCAGCAATGTTCTGGTCATGATGACCTGGGTCTCACCAGGACAACTTCCACTTACCACAAATTCAAGTGGCTATTATGCACCACATGCTTTTTTTTTAACCGCTGTCTGATAGACACTTGTTTTTGTTTTGAATGCAGATATTTTCCGAGCTATGTTCTGAAGGTTTTCCTGTTTATCTTGTTTCCTCCCTCTCAATTTCTTTAATTTTCTCTGACAGCTTGTTTTGAATAACATCCACAATGATGTAGATTTTTTTTAAGCCTACTGCAATTCAGTTTCATTTGAAATGATAAAGGCAAAGAAAACTTGTATGACGTAAGATACAGAGTGGAATAAGTAGGGTTTAAGAAACAAAAAAAAGGACAATAATTCTCCAGAATTTTGACACTTTTTGTCAAAATGTCTTATCTCACCGTGTTTTTGTACTGCACCCCTCTAGGCTCTCCCAGGAGCAGGCCCTCAGTCCCGCAGAAAATTACTGGGAACACTAACAGGAAATGGCTCCCATTGGACTGAGCCTGGCAAGTCGGGTCACGCAGAGTCACAGCAGCCACTGGGGCAGACAAGCTCTGAAGGAGAGCACTGATGTGAGGCACTACACAATATGACAACATGAGCAGCTAGCCTCTTTGGCTATGACTGGTTTAGGTTTTTCACTGCATCAAATGCTGAGAAATTAAGACCTGCGTGATGCTTTTGTCCATCGTCACGCTGAGGCGTCCGCCCTCACAGTTCACTCTGACACTTTCTTGGCCTCCTCCTGCTCTGCCTGCACCATTCAGCCACTGCCTCAGCCTGCGCTCCTCATCCCAGGGAGGCCTCGTGACCAGTGGATTCATCACTGCAACCTTATCTGTGGTACAAAAATTAGACTCAGAGATACAGCCATACGCTCACACATCAAAACCATTTATTCAACATAAATGCATTGCTGGAAAAAAATTCAGCTTTGAGTCTTACAGAGGTGACAAAAAAAGGAGCAAATAATAATACAAAAGTGGAAAAAATGAAACTGAAATGTAAGAAAATATGAGACACACAAGAGTCCTGACCTGTCTCGCTCTCAGCCAGCTGGATCACAAAGTGATTGGCCAGGTCAGCCTCAGTATACGAGGTCACCTTGGTGAAGCCGCTCTCACTGGCCCAGAGAAGAAGGTCAGATACGCTAGACAGGTCAGGGTCAAGTGTGCTGGCTAGCGTTAGGCCGGGCTCAGGTGGGTAGGGTGGAGACACGCTGTTGGAGGACTGTGGAGACAGAGAGATGACACATAGTACAAGTCAACATCAAGTACAGGCAAGTCAAAAGCCAAAAGATGTGCAACATGTTTGAATCATCAATATCTGTGCAAGGCTGGATTAACCTGTCTGGATCCCCAAACCCAGTTTCCCAGTTTAAATACAGTGTAATTTAGGAATATGTACACTGCATACCATAATGCAATGCAAAATAGTAACCGTTTTAAAAACAAAAAACTGAGTATCTGTGTAGGGTGGTGTCAGTGAGGGGGCACTATGGCACAGAGCATTTCGATACAGTATATCAGACTTTGTCTACATGGCCAGTACTAGTAGGATCATTGTCACTCATTTGGTGACAATGAGAAAAACAGTCTTATCCTTTGAGTACTAAAAACAAGTGGGGAGCGATGTAAATGAGAGATGCCCTTACATGTACAGAGATGTGACCCTGGACACCATGAGCCATAATGGCCCAGTTGACTGGCACAGAGCTGCTGAGAATCAGGACAACCTTGTGTGCTCTTGAGTTGGCCACTGGGGGCACAAGAGATACGGTCACCTCTACCTGCATAGAGCTGAAGAAGATGGAGAGAGAAAACAACATTTAACCCAAGCAGCAACCTCCAGGGTCGAATAATTGGGGCCAGTGCAGAAGTGCCAAAAACCTCCTCAACCTTCCTCAAATGGCCACTTGAGGCTGGCTGCAAAGATGAGTCACTCTCCACAGACTTCCATGTTAAAATGCCCAACTTTAGAGTAGAAACAACAACATGGTACAAAAAAGTCCCTATAGCTAATTTACCCCCACATAAGAACTGTATGAGGGGTGAATTTATTTATAAGTCACCTGTTTATATTGTATTAAGGCTTAAGCTTTATATTATCAGGGGCGTGGCCTCTTTCACTGACAGGTGTGTTGACACTAGCAGGTGTAGCTGCTAGCAGTCTGCAAAGGTTCACCTCTGGTAATTCATGAATCTGAACTGGACCTGCTGAGCGTGTTTATGCTGGTGGTGCCTTTTGGATTTTTTTAAAAATTGAATTATCTGACAAATAATATAGCTTCCTGTGAGGTTGATTGTACTAACAAACTGTCCCACCCATACAGTCTATGCAATGTAACCAGGCTTGTTAGGGTTAGCTTACTTCTGATTCCAAAAAAGATGGGAAAGGCCAAAATGCTAAACTAGAGGATGCTAAAAGCAGAAGTCCACAACCATCTTTTACATCCAGTCTATGGGTTTAACTTCACAAGGCCATCAAAAGATTCTCATTTATGCTTTTGCCTGGACTTTGAGAGGGTGCATGTTCTCACCCACAGAGGCCCGAGCCTGAAGAATGAAGCTTGATCACATGGACTTCAGGGCTGGCCCCACCTGCTTGCGCGCGGGCGCAGCCCTGCACTTCCTGTGGCTGCAGGTCAGAGGTCATGTAGTTGCGAGAGAGGAACATGGACTGCAGCTGACACACAGCAGGCAGGGTTGGATCTGTAATATGGAGACAAAGCAAGAGAAGTTTTTGAAATGGAAGCTGGTTTCACAAGATCTTTCTCAACAGTGCCTCTGACCTCAGCCAACGGTCTGGTGAGAAGCAAGGGGGGAACTGACTGATAAGATAATGTGAATATTTTATCACCACTAAGAGTCTGTAAAGCAGACATCTGGATTAAAAATTTGTACTCATGAGCAAAATATGGTCTATTTTAATGTTCACTTGTGAATATTTTTGCCACTGCAAAGCTTAAATACAAAATTCAGCACAGGGATTGGGGGTTTCTTGGTGGCTCACCCTCTCCCAGTCGAATGTAGACTCGATTGCCATGTGATGAGTGTGTCAGAGAGGACAGGTTGCCGTGGTGCTTCAGAGCCCAGCGATGCAGCACATGGGGACGAAAGGGCAATGAATGCACCGTCTGGACGTGCAAACGTAGGGTATTGGACTGTACGCTGGAGTTTGAGGACACCTAGCAGATGAAGGCCGAAATATAGCATATAACTGAAATTTGCACTCAGTCAAAACCACTCTTCTGCACACTCTGACCGACCTGCACCAGCAATGGGAGGTTGGTGGGCAGCCTCTCTGCCTCTAGCCACCAGGTAACTGGGACTTTGGAGCTGAGCACCAGGTGGACGGCTCTCAAAGGGGATGGGGACAGAGACAAAGGCTTCATCAGCACCGTCACCTATAGGCAGGAGAAAAAAAAGGGGTGCAATGTCCACTGTAAAGCAGTCCGCTGCATGTTCAGCATGTCCAAAAAAAAAAAAGGGTAAATGTACTTTAGACGGTAAGAGTAGCCTTAAAGAACAACCATGTGCAGCAAAATATTTCAGATAACTCAAGATACACCAATACATTTATAATATTTAAAGAAAAAAATATAACAATAAAACGTAACAGTCAACTAATGTTAGCTGCTTAGCTAAAGTTGATTACACTAGCCAGAGTACATATTTTATTTATTTATTTACTGCTGCTGGTGGTGTAATGGTGTGGGGGGATATTTTCTTGGCACACTTTGGGCCCCTTAGTACCAACTGAGCATCATTTAAACATCACAGCCTACCTGAATATTGTTGCTGACCATGTCCATCCCTTTATTATCACAGTGTACCCATCTTCTGATGGCTGCTTCCAGTATATCATGGGATGTCACAAAGCTCAAATCATCTCAAACTGGTTTCTTGAACATGACAATGAGCTCACTGCACTCAAATGGCCTCCACAGTCACCAGATCTCAATCCAACAGAGCACCTTTGCGATGTAGTGGAACAGGAGATTCACGTCATGGATGTACAGCTGACAAATCTGCAGCAACTGTGTGATGCTATCATGTCAATATCTCTGAGGAATGTTTCCAGCAACTTGTTGAATCTATGCTACAAAGAATTAAGGCAGTCCAACCTGGAACTACTATGGTGTAACTAATGAAGTGGCTGGTGAGTGAATATATCCACTGTCACTGTGTTGTAAATCTGTGACCTTTTGGGTAAATTCATCACGAGTTCATCATTTTATCCTATTAGACATTTGTGTTAAATTGTTTGTGTTATAATTAGACATGTATCAATTCTTGACTTATGTGTGATGTTTCAGGGACCTTTGACCTTTGTCTACCAAACTCCAATCAGTTCATCCTTGAGTCCAAGTGAAAGTTTGTGCCAAACTTGAAGAAATTTGTTCAAGACTGTTGTGACTTTTATCATTAAAGGGCATGCACCAAATCACGCCTGGACTAGTTATTGATCTGTTTTGTCTTTTTTTACTGGACGGTGAAATCTGCCTTCTCAAAACAGAATCGAGTTTAGAGGTGCTATGGTGAAATTTAGGAGGCAATGTCTTTGTGAGTTAAATGGAATGAAAAGGATTTTAAAAGCTTAATTGAGATTTGTAAATGTTTACAAATCAGCACATTTAAAATGAAACCATTTGGGAAAGCAACCTCATTGTCAATGTATTCCACTACAAAGATATTGTAGCACCCATCGATCAGCAAGTGACCGGAATCACACTTTTGTGTTTGCATGTTTTCTCTGTGCCTGCCTGGTTTTCCTTCAGGTACTCCGGCTTCCTCCCACAGTCCAAAGTTAAGCTCATTAGGTTAATTGGTGATTCTAAATTGGGCATGGATGTGAGGTAGATAAAATGCTTCAAGACTATTACAATATGCAATTGTGGAATTTGATGTTCTTATCGGTGGGTAAAAGATAACTGTAAAGCTTTATGTATGTTCCTGAAGCTGGTTTCCTTTACGACTGCAAAGTGAAAATTAGTCAGTTACCTTGTTTTCTGGGCTGTTTGTCACTCTTCTTAATGCAATGACATGAGTTTCCTTGTTTCCTTGTTCTCTAGCAGCACAGCCTGGGCCTGCCTCAAACCTTTCCAGCAGACCCTGAACAGGGTGTCGAGCCCCCACTGGACCGGCCACCGAGCACTGCACGCCTACACTCTGAGCTGAGGAGGAACAGCAGATGCATGACTACAAAATGTGATAAACCTGAAATATATGCACAGGGAGGCATAAAAGTCATATCTGCTGTGGGGTGTTCACCATGTAAAATAACAAACAACATGAGATATGAGTGGGACCGATCCTCTGCTTCCCCGTGCAGGCTTTGCTGAGTGTCAGACTTTCCTTCTGTATTCCTCCTTGTTTCACTGTGTCTCTCTCCTCCCCTCTGATGTGTGGGGGACACAATAGCTTGATGTTTCTGCATCTGCGCAACTCCCCGCCTGGGGGGACTGGAACATTTCCAACAGAAAACTATGTAGCAGTTTTCACTTTCATTCTGACACTTCAAGTAAAGACCTTTGACTTAGGCACAGGAAATACCACATTTAATACTTGTTATGTCTTCACAACACAGTCCTCATTGTTGCTGGTCTAAAGATAAATGCATGTGACGCTGCATGCCCTGCTGGCTCTCACTGGACTTACCTTCCGTGCTCTCCAAGAGCAAAGAGAGAAAGAAAAAAGTCCATCCAGCTCCAGACAGTGAAGGCATCGTAAAAGCTTCTTTACTGGACTGACCCAATGCGATGGGATGCCCTATAACATCTTAAAAACACATTCAAACATGCAGTTTATATGTGATTTTTAACCGAAGGTTATCTCAGTATATCCAAGTATATCCAATCAGCCTAACTTGTTGGTCTGGGAGAAAAATTAATCAAATTAACTGTCACAATAAAAACTGAGTGAAGTCATATTAAACAATATGACATTTATTGTCAAAATGATGAACTCAAAGCTTTTTATTACTATCTCACAATTCTGACTTAAGTGCACCGAAACTCTAGCTTATTACATTGTATCAATATCAGGTCTAACTCTTTCCTTTTGCTGACAGAAATGAACTAACACAGACCAGAATGCGCATCAATATCGGTCTGATGTTCTGTTAGAAGAAAAGGAAAAAAATATTCATCATCGACAACCCGGGGAGTCTGTTTTAGAACAAAATTCACATCTGTATTAAAGTCTATGTGCGGTCCAGGAATTTACTGAGAAGTAATCATACTGTTCATGCAGCAGGGAAATCATGCAATACAATCTGAACAGAACAATTACACTTTCTACAACCCACATGAACTGATAACTTAATGTAATTTTCTTGCTAAAATAGTAAGTCATGTTCTTACAATGGTATTACTGTAACAGCTGGTATTTCCAGAAAAGATACTGGCAGCTAACTCATGTTAGACGTGTCTAAAGGACATTTCAGGAGTCCTAAAAACTCTCTTCCCTCAGCAGAACTTTGTCTTGGAGTGAATAATCAGACTCACCTGCGGCGCTCCACACAGGCTGACTGCTGATCCAGCTGTTGCTTCAGACTTCACTGTGAGGACTGTATTCACAACTCTACACACGCCCCTCTCATTTCCTAAACACACAACCACGCAGTCTCTCTCTCTCTCTCTCTCTCTCTCACACACACACACACACACCCTCCACATGCTAAACCAGCCAAGTAAATAAAAAAAAAAACAAAAAAACATACGCAACTCTCAGCTGCGCGGCGCATCTTTATCCCGCTGAGATGCGCCTTGTGAGGAATCTATTTATCCGGGAAAATTCATTTTTTCTTTTTTTTTTTAACACACAGGGTAAGACTGAAGGGGGGGGGGGGGGGGGGGGGGGGGGGGGG
>VUQI01054598.1:0-11979 GCA_015106735.1 Paratilapia polleni | reverse complement strand
AAGGCTCTTAATGGTTTTAGTCCTGACTATTTATGAGAACTGCCTTTATATTATGGTAAATGGTAAATGGTAAATGGACTGGTACTTATATAGCGCTTTTCTACTCAGTTTCTGTGTACTCAAAGCGCTTTACACTACAGGCCACATTCACCCAGTCACACATACATTCATACAGCACTTTTATCTACACTTAAGTGCTTACTAACATTCACACACACTCACACTCCGATGAATGCATCGGGGGCAACGTGGGGTTCAGTATCTTGCCCAAGGATACTTCGGCATGCAGACTAGGGGAGCCAGGGATCGAACCACTGACCTTCCGATTAGTAGACGACTCGCTCTACCTCCTGAGCCACAGCCGCCTGTCTGTTAGAACTCTCAGGTCTTCAGGTCAGGGTTTTTTTAATTATCCCTAAAGTCAGAACTAAAACGCATGGTGAGAAAACTTTCTGTCACTACGGTCCACGTCTGTGGAACAGCCTTCCTGAAGACCTGAGGACAGCAGAGGATGTTAATGCTTTTAAAGCCAAACTAAAGACCCACCTTTTTGACCTGGCTTTTATTTGAATTGATATTTCTACCCTTTTACTGCTCACACCTTTTACCTTGTTTTAATTATTTATTGTACTCTTTACCCTCCTTTAATTATTTATTGTGTTTTTATCCTGTTTTATTTATATATTGTGTTTTGTTATCTTATATCTATTTATTTAATGTTTTTACCTGGTCTCTGGTTTTTCCTCACTGATAGCGCCTCCTGAGTTCAGTTTTTAATGTTTTATATGGTGGGCTCAGTAGTGATCTGTGTGTGTGTGTGTGTGTGTGTGTGTGCGCGTGTGAATGAGTGAGTGAGTGAGTGAGTGAGCGAGTGAGCGAGCGAGAGAGAGAGAGAGAGAGTGTATGCTGGGGCTTTTTGGCATAGGTTGTTGTTCTGTAAAGCACTTTGAGCTGCAAAGTTGTATGAAAAGTGCTATATAAATAAAGTTTGATTGATTGATTGATTAATTAATTAATTAAGCTGCGTCCATACAGGGAGCAACGCTTTAAAGCTGATGGTTGGTCGTTAGCAGACATTCAAGGCTCCAGTTGCCTAGGTAACCCTCTAATGTATTTACTAACCCTGTATATGTCAATGACCGGTAACCGGCGCTCTCATTGGTAATTGCTTCAGTCATTTGCCTTGAAGTTTAGAAAAGTTTATTTAGGGACCTGCCCACCTCACATTGCCAGCATTTTTTTTTCACCCACAGTCGCTTGAAGTCGCTGAATGTTATTGACTTTCTTTGACTCTGGTCACCAGGTCACTGAGCATTGCTTCCTGTGTAGCTTTACTTGTGGTTCCTAGGGTATTTAAAAGTAGAGGCAGAGCCTTCAGCTTTCAGGCCCCTCTCCTATGGAACCAGCTCCCAGTTTGGATTCGGGAGATAGACACCCTCTCTACCTTTAAGATTAGGCTTAAAACTTTCCTTTTTGAAAGAGCTTATAGTTAGGGCTGGATCCGGTGACCCTGAACCTTCCCTTAGTGAAGATGCAATAGGCCTAGGCTGTTGGGGGACTTCCCATGATGCACTGAATGTTTCTTTACTCACCTCTTTTCATTCCCTAGGTGTTTGTATGCCATTGCTGCATGTCACTGACTTTTGTCTTCTCTCTCCCATAGTTTGAGTTTTGTCTCCCTATGCTCTCCTTTTTTCTTTTCTCTTTCCCCTCACCCCCAGCCAGTTGCGGCAGATGGCCGCCCCTCCCTGATCCTGGCTCTGCCGGAGGTCTCTTGCTTTTTAAAGGGAGTTCTTCGCCCCCACTGTCACCAAGTGCTGCTAATAGGGGATCTTCAGATTTTTGGGGTTTGTTCTCTAATATTGTAGGATCTTTACCTTACGATACGAAGCGCCTTGAGGCAACTGTTGTTGTGATTTGGTGCTATATAAATAAAAATTAATTTAAATGAACTGAATTTATCTTCCCATTTGGGTGGAAGTTAATATTTTCTCTATAAGCTATGCTGAGTCAAGCTTAATGTTTGTATGGAGCCACAAGGTCAGAGCGTAGAGAATAAATATTAATTCTGTACATTTTCTCCTTTTTAATATGAGCTGACTGACATCACCATTTCTGGCATTTTTCTGGTAAATAACTGAATGTAGCAAGATGGGCACCATTCAGGAGAGACTGTCTCAACATGTGCATTATCCCTTTATCCAAAAGATAACCCATTATACATAAAGTGTGGTTGTTTGGAACAACTACAGTATGTGGTCCTACCGAGCTCAGTACATACCACTTCTTTTCTTTTCTAGCTCGTACCTTATGGTTACTATGTCCTCCATTAATTTCATCAGAGACGCCAAATTAAATACAATTTTATGACACTGACATGATATTTAATGATATTAAGTATTTTTATCCGCTTAAGAAATATAATCATTCCACTGTGCACAAGGCAAAATGTGCCCAGGCATACTAACAAATGTTTTCACCATACCTTTTCTCTATGGAGATGAAGGTAGTGCAGGTGTGTGGAAAGTTGCTGCAGAGTCGGTACAGTGTTTGGAAAAGGCCATCTGTCAGATCATCATCATAGCAAACTGATGACACATAAAACAAATTCAAATGATTACTCTGCTGGACAGTCTGGGCTTCTGCATTGTAGGATTTTGTAACTGACATTGAAGCTCTAAAGTCTAAACATAGAACCTGAGTAAGTGACACCGTTTTTAAAAAAATCATTTCACTTCACAAATTTTATTGAAAATAGTACAAAGACAACATATCAAGGCTGAAACTGAAGCATTTTGTGTTTTTTGGAAATACATGCTCATTTTGACTTTGATGCCAGCAACACATTTCATTAACGTTAGGAGTAGGAGGCTGTTCACCACTGTGTTACATCACATTTTCTTTTAACAACACTTTTTAAGTGTTTGGGAACCGACAAAACCAACTACCATAGTTCCAAAAGTAAGATGAACTTCCATTCAAGATTTTCAGCTCCTCCTTTGTCATATTTTTTGTTTCACAATGTGCCACATATTTCAAGTGGGTGTGCATGGACACTCACTTGATCTGTGTGCTACTGTGGGTCTTTGCATGGTGGAGTTTTACCAGTGTTTCTGGATGCAGTGATGAACTGTGGTTGCTGACAGTGGATTTTAGAATTGTTCCTTAACCCCTGAGGTGATTTCCACAATAGAATTGTGTCTGTTTTTAATGCATTCAATTTTCAGCCTTGTTTCTTCAGTAGAGGTTTTTCTGGATCTCTTCTCTGAATATTTTAATGATATCATGTACCTCAGATGATGAAATCCCACAGTCAGAAATCCCAATTTTACACTCAGAAACATTCATTTAAGAAATAGTTTAATTATTTGCCCACACAGTCTTTCAAAGAGTGATGAACCTCTCCCCATCTTTTTCAATAAACATTTGGACAAAGCATGGTACAGTGAAGAAGAGCTCTGCTTTTAGACTCGTCATCTTTAAGACTCACCATCAGCAGCAATGATGAAGCTAATGTTATTCAGATCTGCTACCTCCTCCTCTGTCCAACTAAACTCCATGGAAGAATCTACAAACATCAGACAAAAGAAAAGATTTTTTTTTAAATTATATTTTAGTTTTATTTATAGATGGCTGGTTCTTATTGTAGCAGCAACTGACTAACACCAAAACTGGAGATTGAGGGCTGTTGTAATGTAGCAATTAGAAGAGAAATTACAAGGGTTTTCTTTGGGGTTTTTTTAATAAGATCAGGGTCTGATCTGTTCTTTACTCTATACTATACTCTGTCAAGACTATGAGTTTTGTCACCCTTAGCATGATAGTGGTGCACAGCTGCACTCTCATGTGTATGCAACATACACAGTAAAAAAAAATTAAGCCAATAAGACCTTTTAGGTATTTTCAGCATGTTCATACTGTAGAAGAATGCCAAACATTTTTGAGGTGCTACAGTTGTATTTTTGAAATGCCTGGGGTGCAAGGAAAACACTGAAATCCTGAGGTTTGGTGAGGAGAAGCGTCCATGTGTGGTAAAGTATGGGCTCCCCTCAGAAATCATCATTAATGATGATTGAATGAATGTATTGAATGTATATGCCAATCACTCAAGGGAAAGGTCTGAACCTCCTACTTGAGCTCTCCTCTCCACTACCGGGGGCATGGTCACAATTTGGAAGGAACTTACCAGCATTTTTAGTAAGCCTTAATGGGGTGGACAAAAATAGAAATCTTTTCAGTTTAACACAGTAAAATTTAACAGCACTCTAAACTACATCTTCCAAAATGACTATACAGTTGAATGAATACTTCACAAAAACAACCAAAAAAACCCCTCAAGCTTCATGAAGGTGGGGTTAGTTTGGTGTACCTGACAAACCAAGTATATACTGTATTTGTATACTTAGATCCATATATATTTAGACACTGACATAATTTTTATTTTAGCATTTTACAAAAATGTATTCAAGTTGTTATTCCACTATAATGAGGAAACCATAAGTCTCAAGAGTAGGAATTTAATGCTGTGCTGGACCGGTCACAGGATACATCAAACACTACAGGTAACAGTAGAACAATTGATCAACAGTAATTCTATAACAATATATATTCTTACAAGTAAATCCCACCACTCACACATTTTTGATACACAAATTAATCTAAAAACTACTCTGGAAGAAGAGTAGCTGATCTTACAATGAAAGATATAACTATAATATTATGAAAATGCTGGGTTAAACACAGACTGAAAGCAACACAGCTGCCACAGACAAATCATTGGTATGAGTGTGTGAATGCAAAAGCACTGTACAGTTGTACAGCATTAAAAGTAAACGTCCACTTTAAGCGCTTTTGTCAGTAAAACTGGAGAAAAGTATTATATTAATAAAGTCTAGCCTATTTGAAGCCAGGAAGGAAATCTGGAAAAAATGCAGACTGTAGTTTAACAGATTTCTTAGCATCACAGTTCTATCATTATGACACTGGAGAATCTGATGAATTATAGTTGTTCTTGCATTAAAATAATGTTCAGATGTACGTAAGACAGTTTTAGTTTTTTATTCTTTCAGCTGCAGCTCCAGTGTTGTTTAACAGTGTTGAAATCTGTGTTTTACATTTTGATAACAGGCTCAACTTCTTTCCATGCATCCTTCTGAGTCATAACAAATTTCTAACGTAGTGATATTTTAACACATGTGAATGTAGCTTATGGCTGTGACATGGAGAAACAACACTTGTGTTCACATGTTCACATGTAATTTAGATGTATCTGTTACGGTCTGCAGGAACGGGATCCAGACGCGACACTCAAAACTCAGGCTAAAAGAACAAAAAACTAACCTTTATTAAGGTCAAATGCAAAGAGTACAAAAATCCAAAATCACATGGGGCAATAAAGCAGGAACACACAAGGGCAGGTTTACAGATGCTCTGACAATTAAGGGCTTTGACAGAAGGGGAAACATTTGGTTACTAGTGTAACCCCAGTTCTCTGAAAACAGAGTGAGGTAACAAAAGTCAGCATACAGCTCAGAGCCCACACTAAGGACTAAGTGTGCTAGTGAGGGCACAGTCACATCGAAACAAATGTGTGTGGGGGTGCCCAACTAGCAGCTGCACAGATGTCCTCCACAGAAACCCCTTATAAACGGCCCATGAGGTTGCCATTCCTCTGGTGGAATGTGCAGGCAGGTGCACAGGAGGCTGCAGTCCCTGGCACCCATATGCCATCACAATAGCCTCCACTACCCAGTGTGACAACCGCTGATGGGACATAGGCTTCCCTCTATGAGAAGGAGCCCAGGACACAAAGCTGGTTGCTTTTCCTAAACTCCTTAGTCCTCTCTAAATAAATGCGTAAAGCTCGGACAGGACAAAGTGAATCAATCCGCCTCTGGCTCTCATCAGCAAGTGGTGGGGGATGAAAAGCTAATAGCTCTAGTGTGGGGTAGCTATAAGTAGACTCTCTAACCTTAGGCACGAAGGCAGAGTTAGGGCGCAAAACCACCTTACTAGAACTGGGGGAAAACTGCAGACAGGAAGTGTGGATAGATAAAGCATGTAACTTACTGATCCTTTTCGCTGATGCTAAAGCAAGCAAAAGGACAGTTTTGAGTCAAAGTTCCTTTAAGTCAATGTACTGTAATGCTCAAAAGGCGGCCCTGAGAGTGCCTCTAAAACTGTGGGTAAATCCCAGGAGGGAACAACAGGCTTAAATGTAGGCCTCAGTCTATGGCCCTCCTTCATAAACCTCCTAATCAGAGAATGCTGACCAATTGGTGCATTACCAAAGCCAACATGACAGGCTCAAATTATAGCTAAAGACACTTTAATAGTGGAAAATGCTCTTCCCTTTTCTAGCAAATCCTGAAGAAAACATAACATCTGGTACAGAGCACTGATAATGAATTATGTTCCTAGCTGCACACCATCTCTCAAATACATGCCACTTGCATGTGGAAACTGCTCTTGCGCTCTGAATGGTCTCAATCACCCTCAGAGGGAGACCCTACTCATTTAAATTCAGCCTTTCGCGTGCCAGGCCCAGAGAGCTAACTGCTCTGGATGCAGGTGAAAAATCTGCCCTTGTGCCTGTGACACCAAGTCCCTGCACAAAGGCAGTGGCCTCAGCTGGCTGTGGAGCAGACAAGCTAGCTCCGCCATCCATGGCCTGCTGGGCCAGTAAGGGGCTATCAAAATCAGAGACAGCCACTGCTCCCTCACCCTGCTCAGTACTTATGGTATGAGGCTGAGGGGGGTAAACGCATACAGCAGCATGTTTGGCCATGGGTGGGCCAGTGTGTCCTCCCCTAATGGCACACCCTCTTTTCTTAGTGAAAAGAACAGAGGACACTGCACGTTTTCACGTGATGCGAACAGATCTACGGATGCCCGACCAAATCTGTCCCACAGCTGGTGGTCTATTTCAGGATTGAGTCTCCACTCCCCGTAGAGTGGATTCCCTCTGGAGAGCAAATCCGCTCCGGTGTTCAACGCACCATGAACATGCATCGCGCATAATGAGAGGAGGTGCCTGCTGCTCCACATACTCAGACTGTGAGCCAGCCTGTGTAATGTCACGGAGCAAGTGCCTCCCTGATGGTTTATATACACCACCGCCATTATACTGTCTGTCCTGACCAAGACATGGCATTTTTTCAGGAGCGGCAAGAAATGCCTCAAAGCCAGAAAAATAGCCGTCAGCTCCAGGTAATTTATGTGCGCGACCAGTCGCCATGTCGAATAGATCAGAACAGCACATTTTATGTCAGCATTCTGAATTTGTATTTCCTGAGGTGAGAACTGAGGGAACATAAATCCAGTATGGGACGTAAAGAACCCCCCTATTTTTTGGAATGAGGAAATAGAAGCCTAGATTCATTTCCTCTTCCAGTACAATTCGTTTTGCCACTTGGCTTAAGACAGAAGGAATTTCGCTCTCTAAAGTCTTCCCCCATAGCCACTGAAATCACCACACCATTGAAACTGGGTAGTTTTGTTGCATATTGTAGTCTGTAACCCCTGGCAACAGTTGTAAACACCCATGGATGGACTGCGCATGCGCACCATTCCTCCACCCTGGCAACCAAGGGGCCCAGGGGACTGAAATCCAAAACTGGTACAGCTGCGCCCTCTTCAGGTGACAGACTGACCTGCACTTTCTTATTTTTCTTCTTCTCTTTTCTTTGTTGAATACACTGTGTCCTCAGCTTTATCCCCATCTGCGAAGGTGGGGTCTTTATTGAAAAACCATGTGAAGTGCTTTTTTGTTTTGAAACACACACACCTCCCTCCATCTGAACTGACCCCACAAGGTGCTGAGGGGAGGTGAATAAATCGGGGAGCACTGAGGGAACTTGTGCCCTTCCTTGACTGTGAATGGGGAGAACATTGTTGCCCATTACACAGCTTAGAGTGGAACTCGGGGAAACCACCTCTCTTCGCTTCTTGGCGGGAGGAGGGAACAATGAACGAGTCCCCGAAGTCCACCGCCATTTCTTTCCCTCTGCACGGCTTGACACAGCAGCAGGGGCGGCAGCAACAGTGTCAAAAGACTTTTTGCCATAATGCTTTTGTCACTGTGGACCCTGCCGGTGGGCTGCCTACTGCTCAGGTCACTGGAAAGTAGGACCCTTAAAGCCTACATTGCGCTGGCCAGTGGTGGCTGGTGTGGCTGGCATGTGGGGAAGGCATGGGTTAAAAGCCTCACCCTGCTTCTTCCTCAGGTCGCTAGCCTGCTGCATAGCGGTTACTGCCTCCCCAAACAACCCCCTAGCCGTGACAGCTCGTATGGGGAGTCCATAATGACCTGCTTGTCCTGGTCAGGCAGGCTGGAGAGACTGAGCCACAGCGATCTCTCCCCTGCGACGGCCAGGCCTGTAAAACAGCCACAGCCTTGCACTGCACCCCTAGAGACCTGGAGAATAAGATCCATAACGTCACATATCTCCTCCCAAATCGTAGGACTGGGAGTACCCTTATCCAGTAGGTGGCCCATGTCCTGAAACAGCTCAGCTTGGTAAGCCGAGAGCAGGGTGACCACTTTAAGGTTCTTTATGGACTGAGCTGCCGACCTGTAAACCTATTGGTACATGGAGGCTGTGAAACGCTAAGAATCTACAAGCTTGCGCACCCCCAGTGACTGAGTTGAGTTAAAGCTGAAAGTCTACACTAAAATTTTAATTTAAATCCTCTCATGGTGATGTAGAAAGCCAAATTGCTAAATTCAAAAACTGTGTCCAAATATTTCCAGACCTACCTGTACACAGTAGGTTGGTTTAAAAAAAAGAATATCTGTGTGTTACCTGTGCAAAAGTCATGCTGGAGCCAGTCCAACTGTCTCACTCTCACCTCCCCACCTGATTGAAAGAAAAGACTGCATTAGATCAGATAAACTTTAACAGTTTTTCCATGTGATTTAAAAAATAAATGGAAAAAAAAAAAGAAACACAATTTTATAAATAAATATATTCCAAAGGCAAAAAGGAGGCAAAAAACTGTGGTTCAGGAGCTAGAGTGTGTCGCATACTAATCGGAGGGTCAATGGTACAATCCCCAGCTACTCCAGGGATTTGTACCTCGCACGGGTCCAGGGGATTGTACCAATCACCCCGTCCAAGTGTCTGTGGGCATCAGCCAAATTGGCCCCGATGCACCCATTGGTGTATGAGCGTGCGTGTGATATGTAAATAAAGCACCTTGAGGCGACTGTTGTTGTGATTTTGCGCTATATAAATAAAACTGAATTGAATTGAATTGAAATAGCACTTAAAGGCATAGAATAAAGAGCTGAATGAATGTGTGGGTGAATACGGCTTTTAGTGTAAAAGTTCCTTGAGTGCTCGTTAAAAGTAGAGAGGCTTCATACTTTAGCTCCTGAGCCATCACTATTATAATGCAATTAAATGCAAGTTTAAAAAAATATAAATACCAAATAGAAAGAACACATATCTCTAAATAAACAGATGACTTGGCTAAGCACAGCTGGAAAAAAATACTTTAAATACATACATAAAGTGCTCTATTGTGATAGTATGGTACTATGAGGTTTTTAAGATATGATGGGGGGTGTATCCATATGGCTGTCCTGTGTTTGAAACCCTAATTTTATGACTGCCTGCATGTGACATGTTTAGGGGACATAAGTAATGTGTAAAAACAGGACATATTCTCTCAGAATGGGCACTGCAATAGTGAGGGGAAAGCAGAAAGTAATTTGACAAGTTTATCTTACCTGCAGGCTCCAGCATGTGTTTATTTAATGCTACATTTCTTTTGCACATGCTTAGAAGGTCTTCTCCCACATCTGTAAAACAAAATTGAAAACAAACAGGAACAAACAGTCAAATGTCTGTTATTTGATCCAAGTCCTGAAAAGGACAGAAAACAACACTTGCTGCACTGGATTTAAAATTTATGTTTGCTCTGCACCCAGCAATTGTGGTTTTCATTCTTTATGTTACATGGTGCTTTTAACAGGTACCTCCATTTCCCTTTGTTTACAATATTTATTTTCATTAATTTAATAAAAACAACACTGACACTTTTGATACACATTTGATATGGTGTCTTTACTTTGTTAATGCAATTTGCTCGGTTTTAAGTTCAAAGACAGGACAGTATACGCTTGAAAGCAGTGTACCTGTGCAGTAGACTATTTTGGCTATGGTTGCCATGATGATGCTGGTTAAGCCTGTCCCCGCTCCTAGTTCTAGGACCGTAGCTCCTCTGAACATGACCGGGTTAGAGAGGATGAAGTCAGCCAAGAATAATGCCCCACGCCACACCTGATGTGAGCAAAAGTTATGAGCTCTAATGTCCTCCTAATATCAACCATCACTTACACAAAGAATTTCATGGCACAGTTCAGCATTACACATTTCTATTAACATGAGATACATGCCAATGGACATACAATTAATTAAAAAAAAAAAAAGAATGGTCCAGTCAAATCTTTTCAAAACTTCACATCAGAACATAGTCTGCCACTGAAACCACACCTACTCTAATATTCTCCCTGGTTAGAAACCTTTGATAAAAAAAAAAAAGAAAAAGTCTGCGTGACAAATCACAACTACAACTACTCGCACATGCCACGCTTGGTGTGGTGTCACAGATATCTAAAATCGAGCTGGTCATGCACACCTCGATTTTAGATATCTGTGCTCGGTGTCTGTACTGCACGAAAATATTCTTCAAATCATTCGCGAGCACTGTTTATGTAGATTTGTAAACAGAGTAGCATGCTCGCAAGTCACAGATAAATTTGCAAGTTTGTTTAACAGAAGAGAGTATTCCTATATAACACAGAACCTGCTTAGCTGGGAACCCGTTTACCAACAACCCCCATTTCCAGACCCAGCTCTCCTTCCCTCTACCACATCTGTGAATTACCTGTGGAACCATCTGGGTGATGCAAGGACAGATAATAAAACAGACTAGGACCATTTTGACCTCTCACCAAAGAAGAACAACACCAACACAAAGTTAAGGACAACCAGTGCCCTTTAAAGTCAAGAGGAGTTTTCAGTTGATGGAAACACTGACATGGAAACGCTTTGAGTACACAGAAACTGAGTAGAAAAGCGCTATATAAGTACCAGTCCATTTACCATTTAGCTCAGGGCGCCAATCCTGAGACTTTACAGACTTCCTCACAACATGGGAGTTGGGTCTGGAATTTCACCTCCAGATCATCACACAAATCCCAATGAACAGTTTTAAATCCTAGAATTAAATGAATCCAAGTATCTGGACTCCGATCACTAATAGTTCCTCAAAACCCTTGCAGTATAACAAACCATCATGGACAAACTCTTGAAGCTGAGTTTGTGTGATACTCATCCTCAGACGGCCACTCTTCCAGCGCTCTCTCCATTTCTCTCCTTTTCTCCCTTTTTAATCAGAGACATTCAGAACAAGGGTGATGTGCAGAGCTGTAGTAACTACAGAGGGATAAAGCTGATGAGCCATACAATGAAGATATGGGAAGGAGTTGTTGAAGCTAGGTTAAAGACAGAGGTGACGATCAGTGAGCAGCAGTATGGCTTCATATTGAGAAAGAGCACTACAGATGTGATGTTTGCTTTGAGAGTGTTGATGGAGAAGTATAGAGAAGGTCAGAAGGAGCTGCACTGTGTCTTTGTGGATCTAGAGAAAGCAGATGATAGGCTGCCAAGAGAGGAACTGTGGTACTGTATGAGGAAGTCAGGGGTGGCAGAGAAGTATGTGAGGGTGGTGCAGGACATGCATGAGGACAGCGAGGTAGTGGTGAGGTGTGCGGTAGGAGTGACAGATGGGTTTAAGGTGGGGGTGTGATTGCAACAGCTCTGAGGAAGGCTCACAACATCATAAATGACTCCTCCATCCCATGTAAACTAACACCCATTTGGAACAATCCTGATATTTGTCAGGGAAAGAAAATACTGAATTTTCCGTCATGGTAGGAGAAAGGGATAGAAAATCTAGAACATGTTATTC
>VUQI01054597.1:0-11690 GCA_015106735.1 Paratilapia polleni | reverse complement strand
GTGCAATGCAAAGCGTCGGATGCAGTGGTGTAAAGCACGCTGCCACTGGACTCTAGAGCAGTGGAGACGTGTTCTCTGCAGTGACGAATCACGCTTTTCCGTCTGGCAATCCGATGGACGAGTCTGGGTTTGGCGGTTGCCAGGTGAACGGTACTTGTCTGACTGCATTGTGCCAAGTGTAAAGTTTGGTGGAGGGGGGATTATGGTGTGGGGTTGTTTTTCAGGAGTTGGGCTCGGCCCCTTAGTTCCAGTGAAAGGAACTCTTAATGCTTCAGCATACCAAGACATTTTGGACAATTTCATGCTCCCAACTTTGTGGGAACAGTTTGGGGATGGCCCCTTCCTGTTCCAACATGACTGCGCACCAGTACACAAAGCGGTTTGGTGTGGAAGAACTTGACTGGCCTGAACAGAGTCCCAACCTCAACCCGACAGAACACCTTTGGGATGAATTAGAGCGGAGACTGTGAGCCACGCCGTCTCGTCCAACATCAGTGTCTGACCTCACAAATGTGAGGTCTGGAAGAATGGTCAAAAATTCCCATAAACACACTCCTAAACCTTGTGGAAAGCCTTCCCAGAATAGTTGAAGCGGTTATAGCTGCAAAGGGTGGGCCAATATCATATTAAACCCTATGGATTAAGAATGGGATGTCACTCAAGTTCATATGCGTGTGAAGGTAGACGAGTGAATACTTTTGGCAATATAGTGTATATGAGAGATCTACTTATCAAGGCATCTGCTACCCTCTAGTGTTTGTTAGCTTAAAAAAGAAAAAGAAAAAAAGAGCAGAAAGAGCCAGTGCTAAATGGGCATGTTCAGATAGATACATAGTTCCAGAGTATGATTTAACTGCATCCGGAAAAGCATAACAGGCCCACAACATAAAATTTAATAGCCCACTCATCAAATTCGTTTGGCCTCCCAACGATTTTAATGGTTTGCAGAAGTGACCCAACAACTCAGAGCTGAGAAGGCACTGAGGAAAGCATAACAGCTTACCTTTTTCTTTTCCTTGACATCATATAAGGCCAAACTAGCAAATATAGGTTCAATTTCGATCTCAAACCTTCAAGGTGGAGAGAAAAAAGGAGTGGATCAGCAGAAAGAAGCAGTTAAATAAAAGAGCCACATGGCTTTTTTCTCAAAAAGGCTGTCTACCACTTACTTCAAGGACAAGCACTTGACGAGTAGCCTCTGGCCAAAGTGTTCTTTAGGTACTTCAGGCACACAATGGCGCTCAATGGGCTCCTCCTACACATTCACACAAAGAGTAGCATATAAAAATAAGACAACTGACAACCTGGTACCAGTTTCAGATGAAAAGACTGAAATTGTTAGTTTATGTGCCCTGAGTCATAAAATTCTAAAATTAAAAAAAGACATTATAAAAATTTAACTATACCATTAATGGAGACTAGCAAAAAAAGTTTTCAGGACAAAGAAAGGTGCTTACTGTACCTCATCCAGGGCTGGGTGCAGAGCAAAGAGTTCACGATGGCGGTTGGCCTTGCGCTGCTCTTCATTATGACGGTCAATCTCCTCATTGGGGGCACGGTCAAGGAGGTGAGGGAGGAGGGCATCAGGGAGGGAATTCTTTAAGTCAAAGATGCTACAGGCCCAGCTGCCCCGTGGGGTGTCATCTATAGACATCGATCGTCGCTTCAGGTCATCCTGTAAGACAACCGACAAAACAAAACAAAAAAAAAAACCATCTGTCAACGGCAGACAAACACTTAGGGACTGTCTTAAATATGATAATGTGTATGGTCATTTAAACCTGTACCTTTATATTGTCAATCTGAAATTAAGAGATATCATTCAGGTTAAATATTTTGCTCATGAACAATCTGATACCTGGTCATCCTGGTAACTGCTGCTGTCAGGCATCTCATCAGCTTCAAACACCTGTTTGGGGAGGCCTTTCTGACGCTCCTTCTGCTTGTCCAGAGTGTTGGGGTTAAAGCCAGTACCAAGCTTATGATATCTGAATGGACAAGCCATTACTTAGAACACTTAAATTAACTTAACAATATTATTTCCTGCATACAATCCAGCTTTTAAGAGTAAACAAACTTAAGAGTATTTTCACATGCTGAAGCCTTACTTTCTATTGACAACAGCCCAGTCTTCTGTGTAGGATCTGACGCAGTCTCTGACATGAGGATCAGTGTCCCTGCAGCCAGACAGATTTAATCAATCAAACAAGCTTTATTTTAATAACAGAGTCAAACTCTAAACGCATTAGTCTAACCAATATAGATGGCAGGCCATTAGACGTGTTGATATAATTACATCTTTCTGGCACATCACACATTGAAGCACACTTGTAATGTTTGTGCCATCTATTCTGAACCAAGAGCCAACGCTACATTAAGTAAAAGCATTAAGCACACACAGATTGAAGGATTTCAAGCTGTGTGGGCTTAATGCTTTTAGTAACCAGTTTACCCAGGAATCTAATATATAGGTGTTTGATTGTAGTTCTTAGTTTTTGCACCACTATTGAACTGTAGGTAAGTTTATCTTATTATATTTTACTATTTACATATCAGTTCTTGTGTACAAAATTGTGTACAGAATCCAATACAAGGCAGCAAGGACTTAACACAGCCTCATACAAATGCAGCATACAATTTAAAGAGAGTGACTTGACATGTAAATGTATTGCCATCGAGTAAATGATAACTGTTTTTTGGAAAATTATATATGGAATCAAGTGGTAAATCAAAAAGCAAACAGGAAAATGATCACAGTGATTTCACATTAATTTAAAATGTCACAATTTCCACTAGAAATATGTACTGTCAACTTTATTCATATATATATTTATCTAATTATTCAGTGTCTGCTATACATCTTTTATAGCTCATCTGTTTGTACATTTAATATGAATAATTTGCATTACGAACAATTACTAGTCTCTCTAGATCAAGACATTAAATTCAAAATGATATCAAATGAGAAAAACAAAGAACATTTTCACAACAAATATGGTGTGAAATTCCATCTTTCAGCCACACAGCAGCCTTACCCTTCTTCGGGGACAGCTTGTAAGACTGTGCGACACTCCCTGGGTGTGTAGATGACCTCAATGTCATCCGGGGGAAACTCAATCAGATCTCTCAGGGGACCGGACTCGACGATGGGAGGGTGAGTGATGAGGTACTCCTCAAAATCCACCGGCTCCACCGCCTCCGTGAGTGGAACCTGGTGGGCGATGAGGAAAGTGTGACAGTGAGAGATCAGAGGGATGAGTGAAGTTAATTAGCTATAAGTGCATACTCAGCAGTACAGTTCTGTTGCTTGCACTGATACTTATTTTTATGGTCTATAAATGTCTTAATAAAGTCTCTACTTTTTAGCAAATGCTTTAAGGTCCTGATTCCCCATACAGCTACTGAGGAAAGTAGGAGAGCTGAGGTTATTTGTCATAGTATACCATGCGCTGCAATATCAGATCTAAAATATGAGGTTGTGTGTGTCATTTCTGTTAGGGGAACAGTTTTAGATTTCAGATCATCCTTAATTTCATATATTTAAAAAAAACAATCCTAAGAAAGATGGATCTGGGATTTGAGAATGTCCTCAAGCCGATACAAGCAGCCAGATTATCATAGGCTAATGGGTCTTATGGGGCTTACACAGAGCAAGAGACTAGCAGCAATTTGGCGACCAGAGACATGTATGTGAATGAAATTCTGCAACTTGTAGCGACGAGAAGTGGGTGGGTGCAGAGCTAAGCCACAACCTGCAGAAGCAAAGAATATTGCCGACGGACATATGAAGAAGTGATAAAAATATAAAAGAGGGTTACTTATGCAACTGAAGCCAATAGAGAGACCAACTGTTAACTGCAAAGCAATGCACAACAAGCCAATCACTTTGATTGTGGATGGGACTTCAGGCTGCATCCTCTAAGTTTCTGCCTAGCATCCACACTTCTACAGCATTTAGGGCCCCTAAAACAGATATTTTGTTTGGTGGTGCTGCTAACCCCATTTTATTTTGAAATGTCTGGTAATACATTATGACTTTGTTTGATTATTAGGTCTCATAAGTCACTACGTGTGCTTCTCTGGTTTATCACACTCCTGTCACAAGAATGCTTTCTGGAAGGAAACAGATATGTTAGTTTTGGCTACTATAGGCACATTCAAATGAATTACAGGTTTTGCTAACTTTGTTGTCTAAGCTAACAGTTGTTGTGCATATTAGTTCCGCATTACCACCTTGCCACTGGTCCCAGCAAAGAAATCTCTGCTGTTACTTTCCATTTATGCTGTTCTTCCACCAAAATATTTCTATAGCTACGCAAACAATCCTCTGCTTCCTTTTTACACCGGCATGTCCATGCCTACTTTATGTAAACAGTGATATCATACGCTTTTTCAGCATCTTATTGTGGACGAAGATAATTTCTGAAATAGTCCTAAAACACTAAAGATTGCTTGTATTTTAAAATGAAGACACATTACTGTGGATGTACCCTTAGCCTGCTTCAACAAGGGGAATCCCGGGAGAATCTGTTTCAGCAGCTTCATTTTAAGTGTCGGTGTGTGTGTGTGTGTGTGTGAGTCTGTGTGTGTTTGTTCTTCTCCCACTTGAGGAATTTAAACATGAATATCTTTCACAGTTTAATTAAAGACCAACTGCAGCCTAATTAAGGAGAGAAGGGGGGACCATGTGTTGGTGTTTGAGCTCAGGAATGCTCAGGGTCAATTGACACTACTCCTTTAACAAACATAAGCCACTTTTACACAGATGCTGAACCAAACAAAGGCAGCATGATGCCACTCGGAGTGCGCCATTTTTGACAGCATGACCCAGTTGTGGAATTGGAGGCATAACAGTTTACACATCGGTAATATCACTGTGTCCCGTCATGCCTGCTCCTCCTTCTCACAATCATTGAGTACACCCTGACCTTTTGTTGCCAGCTTAAAGGCAGAACAACAATGACACAGAGAGAGATATAATAATAATAATGCTGCCACACCAACACCTTAAACAGGCTGTGTAAAAAGGCTCAATGTGGTCAACAGGGCAATCAATGATTATCCCTCATGGCATTTTGCTAGACAGTTGTGCAGCCTTTCACATACCCAAAAACTCAACACAAAACATCCCTGACCCACTTACAGAAAACAGGCATCTCATTCAAATGATGTTTAGTTTGGTGGAAGCCAACTGTTAACTGTTCACATGTAAACACAATGAGTGATCAGCAATCTTTCAGGCTACTCACTGTGTTGCTCGTTGTGGTTCCGACATTGAGGTTTTTGAAGAGCTGTGGGGAGCCTCCATACTGTCCAGCTATCTGCTTCCTAACCTCTGCTGCCACAGTCCTGCAAACAGAGGTAGAGAGAGGACAAGAAATAATCCAGCTGATGTAAAAAGGTCTGTAGTTATCCACTAAGTATACACAGCAGGGTTAATAGTATTTAGAATCACCATATAATACTGTCCCAGTATATTTCCCACAACAAGGATGTGATTCACCCTATACAGCTAATCTAGAATAATTTATGATCAGTACTGTTAGGCAGTCATGTATGACAGATCCCAGTATTGGTGTGATTAAAAAAAGAACATATGCCCCTAAAATGGCTGAATAAAGTAACCTTGGTTTGTGTTAAAGGTTTAAATCCAGCTGGGGACCTTTTCAGATTTAGAATGTGACCAGTGATGGACACATGCCTGTTCAAAAGAAAACCCAACACACATAGGCTACAGGGAAGACCCCCCAAAGTGCTGAACTACTGTTGATATAACAAAGCACAACAATGGTTTTCATATTCTCAAAGGTCTCCAACATATGAAATGGATTCTTGCATGCAAATATTTTACTGCAAAAGTGGTTAAATTTTAGATATTGTGGACTACAACCCCTACATCTGAACTCATGTGATTTCACAGTGCAAGCTCTGACCCGAACCAAACTGTATGTGACAGTGGGCAGAGAGTTCCTCTGCGTGCATGAGAAAAACAGAATGTAAATATCTGGATGCACTGAAGAAATACAGCACTAAAACCACAGAAGTGCAATAGGTGGAATTTTCAAATATAAGAATCTATGATGAATGGATTCATACACTTTAAGACAGTTTTTGCTGGGACTGTCCACTAAGCACTAACAAGGGTTTGCTGTAAAGGTCTGACTTTGCAGCAATATATGATATATGACTGTCTCAGGTACAGTCAGTGTTCTACATTAAAAAGTGTATGACGTGATCCAAGTAAAATAAAGAGGTGTGAAAGGGCTGGATCTATCACATGATATCATTTCCCTTATACATTATATGATAATCTTGCAGAATAAAATATGTTTTTTTCAGTTTCATAACCCATTACCAGTTCCAAGCTTAAATATGTGGAAAACATTGCTGTGCTTTGTGCTGCTTCCAGTATCTCAAAATTTACACAAACAATACTGGTTCCACTATATCAACTACGTAACACAAGATTAATTACAATATCAAGTATGGTATTTGTCTCACCCAGTGACATGGAGGATTCAATTGAAAACTAAGTGAAATGTATTACTGCCTTTAAAGCATTTTAATTGCCTTAAAGCATTTATGATATTTCAGAATTGTTTGATTTCAATACCTGTAATATTTACCTATTTATAGATTCCTGGAGAGTCTAAGAAATGTACGTATTTTGCATTGTAGCTACTGCCATGTGGGCTATCTCATGATTCCAATTCAAAGCAAAAATAGCTGCTTTTCAACTCAAATAAATTCAAAGATTTAAAAAAAATGCACACTGAAGGATTTTGCCAATTTCCACCAAATTGTCTAAAGCAATACTTCGAGCAACTGACTGGAAAACATAAGGATAAAAAACACAGAGGATTATAGTTTTCAGTCTTTTGAGGCCTCTCTCTTTCTATCTCTCCTCATAGCTTCACTGTGTTAGCTCAGACACCATCATATATAACACCAAGACACAGAGCAGAAAAACAAATAAAAAATCCCTGGACCTCAGTGGTCAGCACAAAGCTCTTGGTGTTCACCTGCTGCTGTAGCCACACACCTTCGAAGGTCCTTTAAATCACAGCAACCATCAAAATCACTTAAGAGATTTTTGCCTTGAAGAGAAAAACAATCCACCAAGTAGCTCAAAGTGACACAAACAAATTAAAGCCAAGGAAAAGGCTACACACTAAAGAACCAAGGTTACGTTACACTGCTAACAAAGAGTCTATGAGTATCCATGGTTATGATGTTACATTTTTCCTCATAAGCAACAAACTGTCTAATGTTTTTGTTTCTCTACACTCTCATCCTAAAAGCAATATCGTGGTGACTATCTTGAAGGTGACTTTAGACTCCTGTCCATAATTACAGTAATAGTGAGTAAGGATTAGTTGTGAGTCAGTGAGTAAAGTCATTACAAAAGTCACATCCCGGTCTGATTTTCCAAAGCTGCTAAGATCATCTTTGTTCCCGTATACAAACAGGAGATGCATAACTCTTAGATAAGGCTGCAAATACAACGTCACACTTATCATGTTAAGCATTCATTTTAAGCAAGGCAAAACTAAAACACCATGAGCCAACTTTCCAGCTTAAGATGAACAAGATAATGTTCTGTGGGAGAGATCGGGTGGCCTCTGCAGCGCAGTACTGTCACCGCTGGAGAATAGGAGAAAGGCTGAACCGACAAACACATTCCACAGTGATCCCCAATGCCTCTTGCCGGACCTTTACTTAGCACTGGTCACTGCACTGAGGAATAACTTGATTAAGCAAACTGGCTATCCCACAAAGGTGGCAACAACAACAACTTCTCCTCCCAGGAACAAAATAGAAACTGGAAGCAAAAGAAGATCATAGTTTAAACAATTCTGAGGCAGGATTTTAACTTCTGGGCGAAGCTATTAGCCATTACTGAGACTAAATTGGACCTAAGATATGTGATACTAGCTTCCATTAAAAATAAAAAACAAGTGTTCAGTAGAGAACTATTTTCCTCTGCCAGGTGAATAATGTTAGCATGGTAAACAGCATTCAAACAGGTTGTGAGAAGATATGAGTGAATCATTTTAACCTTTATTGAGGCCAGTCATGCCCATACAGTAGATACAATATCACAACTGCAATATCACGGCCACAGTTGTCTTAAGAAGGGCCACTACTTTGTAAATACTATGTGATATTATTGTGTATGATCATCTGGAGGCCACCCAATAAGGCATCTCTGAATCATCCTGTCTGAATAACTTGCCATCCAGAGGACATGTCCAGTCTGAATAAATTAATTTAAAATCTCATTAATCAGTTGTGGATTTGATTAATGACAGTTAGATTCATACCCTTCAGTCCTGATTTAAACAACTTCTACACGAAAATGTAGAACTGATAATCAACTTACTACAGTTCAAACCACACTTGCTTCAAAAAGATTATCGATTTTAAAATAAGAGATACTCAGGAGCATGTCTATGGTCTTATGTAATCATCTTTCCCTTCACTGTGGATCAACATGAGACGCTCTCCAGAGGGATGTAAATTCTTATTTCATCAAGCAGCACCATACAGAGAACAAATGAACCAGCAGCCATGCAGGCACATACTTGCAATTTACAATTTGTAAAACGCCTTGACTGTCTGGGCATTAATTGATCAGCAACAACAGTGATTAAGCTTGTCTACGCTGATTTCTACCATCTATCTATCTGAACACTGACTGCGATGATGGCATTTGACAGCTTGCACAAAGCCCTTTGTTAAAGAGATTACTTTGATCTGTCTGAGGGGCGGGGAAGAGATTATGATATCGGTATCTGATATCAGTTCAGGGAGGCTTTTGTTCCAAGTAAGAAATCTGCTGTCTTCTTTCAGTGAGGTCAATCTTAAAACATAGCTCAAGAAAGTTCAGTCACATCTCCACCAGTGTCAGTAGTACCTAGCTGCGCATCGTAGTAAGCGAGATAGCTACTTGTACAAAATTAACGGTTATCAATTTACAGTAGCTACGTTCATTTCGGTATGTATAATTATTGAAAACAGGACTCCTCTCTACCCAGGACACATTCATAAATACGATATAATCCCTTTGTTACTATTCAGTGGAAAAGGACAGTAGCAGCTAGCAGTGTCGCTGTCTGTCTGGGTGGGTCTGAGCATCTTTGCCGTTACAGCTAACAAGCGGCTAGCTCGGAGCAGCAAGGCTGTGCTGGCGGCTGGGCCTCCTTCACAGTGTTCCCTCAGTAGTGGTCTGAGGGCGACCTACATGGGAGGCGCAAAGTCCTCGCTGTGCATTTGGCGAGCACGTTTCAGAGTGTTAAGTCTTTACCTGCTAATTTTTTGGGCGAAGGCGCGGCGTTCAGCCATGGCAGTGGCTGCTGATGTGCTTAAGCGAATTTCCAGGGAGACAGGCAGGCAGGCAGCAGGCAGACTCCGCTTTCTACTCAATACGGCCACAGGGAAAAACGGGAAAACTGGAGAATGGATCATTACCGTAAAGACCCTAACGCTGTGCGACAGAACACACCCAAATGGAAAGTCTTTGCGCATTTTCATTTAATAACGTTTCAAAATTAAAGATTTAGCAGGTATAGTGCAGTGAGGAACCTATTGGTGAATTTCTTCCTAACCATCATTTAATCACAAATATTTATATAAAAAGAAAAGCATAAAAAACTTACATTTAAGAAGCTAAAATCATGTAAATAGTTTAGACAATTTTGCATGGGATTTAAGTGATTATAAACATTTTTACTTATTTTTTTGTCTTCACAGTCATTTCAGCCACATTCACAACTACTAATATGACTGATGGCAAAGCATTAACATAAAAAAATAGTAATAATTTGTGAAATAAGTTGTAAGTTAAAAGTACAATATTTGCTTCTGAATATACTGGAATACAAACATAAAGTAAAATAATGACCTAAAGTATTTCAAATTTGTACTTAACTGCTATACTTGATACCTGAGTAAGTAAGAGTAAGTAATTCTTACCTACCTTAAACCTTATAAATAATAATCATAATCATAATACCATAATCGAGAAGAGACACGTAAAGACTGTGTCCTCTCTAGACACTTGAAAAGAAACACATTCAAAAGAAAAGTGTCCATATTTTGAAATCTCCATTTATACTGATTACTTTATAAGCAAGTGTTTAATGTTGTCTTTAGGTTTGGTCAAATTAAAAAAAAATCAGCTTTCAGTAATGTTTGTATTTGTTGTAAGTTGGTTTACTTTAAACATACTGCAGTATAAGTGCAATCAAATACACTGCTGTCAAAGCAAACTCACAAATTTAGATAGACCATTTGTCAATATAATAAAAACAACTAAGTGGCAACTGCTAAAATGTTTAATGGGTAAAACTAAATGGCCAGATTGCTCTAAAAAAAATTACCTATTATCAGTATAGTTGTATCACACTGGTAGGTTAAGTCCATATTGTATATAGCTGTTATGGTATACAAAATCAATAAAGATAAATAAATAAATAAATAAGATAAACATGAACATCTCATACAGCTCTGGAAAAAATTATGCCAATTTTTCACATATCAGCATCTCTACATATATGACAGTCATTCCATTCCAGTGTCTCTTGAATTCCAACACAAGCACACCTGTTTCTACCTAATGAGGTACTGATGAGGTGATCACCTGAACCAAATCTTATTTAATGAGGAAAAGTAAAAAAAACATTGCCGTGGTCATCACTATCCTCTTACAATAGGACCAACTGGGTGACAAAAACAGTGCTAGTAGTACATCAAAAGTAACTGGAATACAAAAAATTTAAAATAACTATTGACCATGCCAAAAGAAATGAAAAGAAACATTTTGTGTGAGGAAAAGAAGGGTTCAATTCTGGCTTTACTGGCAAAGGGATACAGTGAGCATCGGGTTGCTTCCATCCTTAAAATTTCTAAGATAAGAACAAGGTCAAGCAGCAGACATTGGGAACAACAAAGCTACAGTCTGGCAGAGGCTGAAAACGACTCTCCACTGACCAGGATGACCGTCACCTCATTTGAATGTCACTCAGGAACCGTAGAATGACATCCAGTGACCTACAAAAAGAATGGCAAATGGCAGGGGTGAAGTGCACAGCGAGAACGGCTCGAAACAGGCTCCTAGAGGCAGGGCTCAAGTCGTGTAAAGCTAGAAAAAAGCCCTTCATCAATGAGAAGCAAAGAAGAGCCAGGCTGAAGGATTGGACCATAGCAGTCTGGAGTAAAGTCATCTTCTCTGATGAGTCTAATTTCCAGCTTTGTCCAACACCTGGTCGTCTAATGGTTAGACGGAGACCTGGAGAGGCTTACAAGCCACAATGTCTCACACCCACTGTGAAATTTGGTGGAAGATCAGTGATGATCTGGGGATGCTTCAGTAAGGCTGGAGTCGGGCAGATTCGTCTTTGCGAAGGACACATAAATCAAGCCACGTACAAGGTTATCCTGGAAGAAAACTTGCTGCCTTCTGTTCTGACAATGTTCCCCAACCCAAGGATTGGTTTTTCTAGCAGGACAGTGCTCCATGCCACACAGCTAGGTTGATCAAGGTGTGGATGAAGGACCACCAGATCAAGACCTTGTCATGGCCAGCCCAATCTCCAGACCTGAACCCCATTGAAAACCTCTGGAATGTGATCAAGAGGAAGATGGATGGTCACAAGCCATCAAACAAAGCTGAGCTGATTGAATTTTTG
>VUQI01054593.1:0-10655 GCA_015106735.1 Paratilapia polleni | reverse complement strand
TTGCTGCTGGGTGACTTTATGCCATTCCTGGCGCAAGAATTCAAGCAGCTCAGCTTTGTTTGATGGCTTGTGACCATCCATCTTCCTCTTGATCACATTCCAGAGGTTTTCAATGGGGTTCAGCTCTGGAGATTGGGCAAGGTCTTGATCTGGTGGTCCTTCATCCACACCTTGATCGACCTAGCTGTGTGGCATGGAGCATTGTCCTCTAATGGAAAAACCAGTTCTCAGAGTTGGGGAACATTGTCAGAGCAGAAGGCAGAAAGATTTCTTCCAGGATAACCTTGTACATGGCTTGATTCATGCGAAGAGCCAGGCTGAAGTTTGCAAAAGACCATAAGGATTGGACCATAGCGGACTGGGGTAAAGTCATCTTCTCTGATGGGTCTAATTTCCAGCTTTGTCCAACACCTGGTTGTCTAATGGTTAGACGGAGACCTGGAGAGGCCTACAAGCCACAATGTCTCGCACCCACTGTGAAATTTGGTGGAGGATCGGTGATGATATGGGGATGCTTCAGTAAGGCTGGAGTCAGGCAGTTTCGTCTTTGTGATGGACGCATGAATCAAGCCACGTACAAGGTATCCTGGAAGAAAACTTGCTGCCTTCTACTCTGACAATGTTCCCCAACTTGGAGGATTGTTTTTTCCAGCAGGACAATGCTCCATGCCACACAGCTAGGTCGGATGAAGGACCACCAGATCAAGACCTTGTCATGGCCAGCCCAACCTCCAGACCTGAACCCCACTGAAAACCTCTGGAATGTGATCAAGAGGAAGATGGATGGTCACAAGCCATCAAACAAAGCTGAGCTGCTTGAATTCTTGCACCAGGAATGGCATAAAGTCACCCTATAAAGTATAGCAGAGATGGGAGAAACACATGTATTGATGTTGCATAGTTTGTCCACCAGAGGGCACTTTGCAACTTCCCTGTTGGCAACACGTGTTAGCAACGCCACAAACACAACAACCAGCTGACCTGGGCCCTTTACTACGAAACAAGTTCAACATTCCCAGTGTATCTTCCCATTATCTGGATCCACTTATCCTAACACGAGCAATTAGGATAAGCGGTCACACAAAGCTGGTTATCAACTTGCTAAGTTAACCCAGGGTTTCCCAATCTAGGTACGAACATGTACACACGAAAGGGGTGGCGTTGGCAGCATCTGACCAATCACATTGATTAGTGTACTGGCAGCTAAGTGGCTGATTTTACAAAGGAAGAGTAAATTATAATATTAGAAAAATATGAAGAGGTCAACACATAGTACAAAATGAAAGCGACACATAACATAAACAGATTTCCCTCACATTTGTCATGTAGTTATTTATGATTCCTTACTAAGATAATAATATAAAAAAACAGTTGAAAGATAATCTTGTTTGTCACAAGTCCCGGATTACTCATTTATGCTCTGCCGACTTTTCTCAGATCAGCTGGTTGTTGTGTTTGTGGCTTTTCAAACACGTGTGACGAAGAGGGACGTTGCAGAGTGCCCTCTGGTGGACAAACTATGCAACTTCCACACTTATAATATGGTTGAAGGATGTTTCTCCCATCACTTCTTTACTTTTTAAATTTTAATTTATCAGCCATTGTAAATGCTGATACTGATATATTGGCAAACAGCTAATAGAACTCAGGAATCGTAGTCGCTGCCATGTTTTTGTTCACGTAAAACCAAAACAAAGACAGATGCAGATGATAATAATTAGGAAAACACACTAATGAATGTTAAAATAAACACCCAAATGACACATGAGAAGATCCGCAGCATGTTACAACATGGGTGTTACTAGGAGAAAATTATGGTAATGAGAGGGATTGAATCATATGAACACAAAGACTGGTCACTTTATTTTTAGGAGCTACCAATGCTCAAGTTCCTTGACAGTTTCTCAAAAACCTGTTTGTGGTGTGCCCCTAACATGAAACAAGAATTATAATTCACATTAAGATCACATGCAGGTGTGTGGGACTCAGTCAGGCACTTTCAGTCACTGAGCCATGGCTCTGTGATACATGCAAACATTTTTGCATCTCTTGCACTGCAAAGACACTTTGTATATAGTTTCCATAATATTTAATACTAAACTGTAATTTTTTTGTCTTTTTTAATCTCGTAACACTGCATACACACCTATAAAGCATAAAGTTTTACTTCGTATTTAAGATTGCACTTTAATAATATCCTTACATATTCTACCTGCACTAAATTGTACTGTGAATCTTAAAAATAAAAGTCATTCAGATGTGAACTAGTTTTGTGTCATTTATGGCACAATGTTTCATTGCAACACTTAGTGTTCTAATGCAGCAGCAGATACAGGAACTTGTAGTCTCTCTGTTCTTCGTTGATACCAGTCACAGGTAGCCACAAACACTTCTGTGTACCTGAGGTGTAACGATGGTACCCAGTCAGGATCACACTATCGCATTTCACAAGCTGGCTTGTCCAAAACAAAAGCATAAAGATTTTGTTTGTGTTAGCTATATTTCAGCAGCCCTGCAGCTTGTAACCATGTAACAGATGTATGCCTGACGAGTAACCCAGTCAGGATCACACTGTTGCATTTCAAAAGCTGTTTTTAAAAAACTAAAGTATAAAGATTTTCTTTGATTCTAGTTATGCTGCAACGTACCTACAGCCAAGATAACTGCCACATCTAAGCTGTGTGTCATACTTAGAAATTGTATGGACCCAGAAAGCAGACTCAGGCGAGAGTTAACGTGTCTCAAGTGTTTATTTACAAACTGGAAAATGTGCAAAATGTGCTGCGGGCAGGAATGGTGTGTGCACGCACACAGGAGCTCTGCAGAGGAAGAGAGACAGAATCAGTGGTTGCTCTACTGCAGGTTGTGGTTTGTGAAACTGACAGTGGTAATTGGAAACAGTCTTACTTGGATGAGAGGTGAGTTTAGGCCCGGGAGGAGCACTTGGGCTGTAGGGGAGGTTCCAGAGGCAGGCGAGTGGGGCCAGTGGAGAGTGGGCAGGCAGGTGAGCAGGTAAGTCCTTTCCAGTGTAGGTTTCAGGATTTCTCAGGTGAAACAGGTGAGTAAGGCTGGAGGTAACTAAAGGGTCAGGTAACTAAAGGGAGCAGAGAAACTCTAAATTAGTTGACGAGCTAAAGTACTAGGTACAGGTAACAAGGTTGGCCCAAGCGTCACCATAGTGGTGAGGACGGCACATTTAAGGGAGATGTCTTTAGAGGACAGCCCTATTTTCTGTCCTGGAGTATACTGTGGAGCTGGGATTCAGTGTCTGTCTGCTATTTGGCGATTTTGATTTGCCTAAGCTGCTTTTGATTTGGTCCTAAGCTGCTTTAGTTTGTCTCCAGAGCCAGCACCGCCATAGATGGTGCTGAATGGAGGGGACCAAAATCTCACTCTCTGGAGCTGGAAACAGAGGTGGCCCCTAATGAGGCCTCGAAAGGGTAGAGACCAGTAGCTGATGAAGTGAGTGTGTTGTGGGCATACTTTATCCAAGGAAGGTGAGAACTCCAGGTGGCGGGATTTGTGAAAGCTACACACCTCAAGGCTGCTTCTAGCTTTTGGTTTAGTCTTTCTGTCTGTCCATTTGACTGAGGATGGTAACCAGAGGTAAGAATTATGGCTGCTCCTACTGAATTACAAAAATCTTTTCATACTTGCGATATGAATTGTGGCCCTCTGTCAGAAACAATGTCAGAAGAAATACCATGTAAACGGCATACGTGTTGCACTAAGAGTTGAACTTTTTCAGAGGTTGAAGGGAACTTAGGCAAAGCTATAAAGTGTGCAGCTTTGGAAAACCTGTTTATGATGGTTAGGATAACTGTGTGACCTTCAGAGGGTGGCAAACCAGAAACAAAATCCAAGGTTATGTGGTACCAGGGGCAACTTGGTCTTAGGGTCTTTACCCTAAAATATAAAGCGCCTTGAGGCGACTGTTGTTGTGATTTGGCGCTGTACAAATAAAATTGAATTGAATTGAATTGAATTGAATTGAATTGAACTTGGTATGGGCAAAGGTTGAAGTAAACCAGACGCAGGTTGAGAATGGGTTTTATTACTGGCACAAACTGTACATGCTTTGACATATTCCTGAGTGTCTCTTTCCAGGGAAAGTCCTTGGAAAGTCCTTCTGGTGGGCCACCAGAAGCATCTTGTTGGGGTTTCCTGTCTTTTCTGTCTAATATTGTAGGGTCTTTACCCTAAAATATAAAGCGCCTTGAGGCGGCTGTTGTTGTGATTTGGCGCTGTACAAATAAAATTGAATTGAATTGAATCTTACTAAGGAGATAGTGTGACTGGGTCCGGCTCAGTGGTCTGAGCTTGTTTTACTTGCTCTGCAATTTCCCAGGTCATACCTACTAGAACACACGAAGCTGGTAAGATTGTTTCAGGAGCTTTGTGGCATTAGTTTCAGTGGAGAACTGTTGAGAGACTGCGTCAGGTTTAATGTTGCGAGAACCAGGGCGGTAAGAGATGGTGAAATTGAAATGGCCAAAAAAGGTTTTTGTGGTCAGTCCACCCCACAAACGGTTGCTCAGCCCCGTCCAACCAGTGCCCCCACTGCAAGCTTAATGGCTAGCAGCTCACAGTCCCCGACATCATAATTCCTTTCTGTGGAAGTTAGACGCCGGGAAAAGTAAGTGCAAGGGTTCAGCTTACCCTCTGGGCCACTACGCTGGGACAGAATGGTCCCCACCCTGGAGTCAGAAGCATCCACCTCCACAACAAACTGTTTCTTGGGATCTGGCTCAGTTAACACTGGTGCAGAGCTGAAGAGGCACTTCAGTTCAGCGAAGGCCTTGTCGGCTTCTGGAGTCCATTCAAAAACCCTAGAGACAAAAGTCAGTTGAGTTGGGGGGGTGATAACCAAGCTGTAATTTTTAATGAATTGGCGGTAAAAGTTTGCAAATCCTAAAAACCTCTCTAACTGTTTCTGTGTGGTGGGGGTTGGCCACTCCAAAATGTCTCTTATCTTCTCCGGGTCGGTCTTCACCTGCCCACTCTCGATCATATATCCAAGAAAGGTTAATGTTGACACATGAAACTCGCTCTTTTCTGCTTTGACATAGAGCCTGTTCTCAACTAGTCTCTGCAGCACCATTCTCACATGCTTTAGATGTTGCTTTCGGTTCTTTGAAAAAATCAGGATGTCATCCAGGTACACAAAAGCAAAATTTTTTAATAAGTTTCTAAGGACGTCATTAACGAGAGCTTGGAAGACAGTGGGGGCATTAGTCAACCCAAAGGGCATAACCAGATATTCAAAGTGGCCCAAAGGGGTGTTAAACGCCATCTTCCACTCATCTCCTTCCTTGATACATACCAGATGATGGGTATTTCTAAGATCTAGCTTTGTGAAAATGGTGGCTTCATGCAGAGGTTCAAATGCTAAAGTGATGAGTGGCAGGGGTATTTGTTCTTAATAGTTATTTGATTTAGTCCCAGATAATCAATGCAAGGTCTTAAAGCCTTATCTTTTTTCTCAACGAAAAAGAATCCAGCACCTGCCGGGGAAGAAGACAGACGGATGATGTCTGCGGCCAGTGAATCCCTGATGTAAACCTCCATGGCCTCTCTTTCAGGTCGAGAGAGTTTATAGAGCTGGCTAGAGGGCAGTGGGGTGCCTGGAAGCAGTGGTGCAATCATGTGGTCTGTGTGGACATAGAGTCTGTGGGAGAGAGCCTTTACTGAACACCTGTGCCAAATCATGATACTCAGGTGGAACGAGAGACAGGTCTGGAGGAGATGATTCACCAAGTCTGGAGGTGGTGTTTGCTGGTGGGATAGCTGATTTTCGACAATTTAATAAGCAGAATTGACTCCAACTCTCTACTCATCACTCTGTCCAATTCAAATGAGGATGATGGATGATGATGGATTTCCAACCATGGGTAACATAAGAATATTGGGGTCTGTGGTGCTGTGAAAACAAGAAACTCCAAGTACTCACGGTGGTTTCCTGAGAAAATCAGATGAACAGGCTGGGTCCGAAGAGTTATTTGTGCAAGAAGCTGGCCATTCAGGCTGCAGACAGACATGGGTGAGTGGAGAGGAGTCACTGAAATTTCTAATTGTTGAATTAGTTGGTTGTCTATCCGGTTTTGTTCTGCACTGGAATCTATCAAGTGCTCGAATGGATAAACTGTCTTGGTCGAAACAAATTGTAGCGGGTAGCTGCACGCGGGGGAGATTTAAGTTGCGTGACCTGCCCACCAGTACTCCCACTCCTACTGGTGGGCCTGGTCTTTTAGCTGCAAAGGAAAGGTGGCAACAAAATGGCCTGTTTGGCCACAATGCAAGCAAACCTTTGCATCCCTCCTCTGTTGCCATTCCTCTGGGGTTAGCTTGGCGCAGCCAAGCTGCATTGGTTCCACCAATGCTTCTGTGGAGGAACGCGAAGCACTGACCTCGGAACTGGAAGGCAAGATGGCTTGGGAGGAGGAGTGTGAAAGGACGTGGCGAGCAGGGAGTGACCAGGATTTGTAGTTACTTTCCTGTGCTCGTTCACGGAGCTGATTAGCTATCTTCATATTGAATGAGACTAAATCTTGAAAAGTTTTGGCCTCGTCATGAGTGGCTAACTCGTTTTTTAATTTATCATTTAACAAGTGGTAGAAAGCCCCTTGTAATGCTTTGTCTACCCACCCTGCTTCAGCAGACTAAACTTGCTTCAATTCCGAATTTCGACACACTCTTGTTCCCTTGTTTAATCAACATGAATCGCCTGGATGCCTCTGCTTCCCTGAGGGGGAACTCTCCAACGAAATTATCAAACTTGACCATGTTAATGTGATTTGCGAGAAGACAGGATTCTTGATCTTTAAGAAGCCCAACTAAGTGAGAGATTTTTGAATAGTCATTTAGGAAAGCTTGTGGAGACCGGTTAAACAACGGAGTACATTGAAGCCAAAACCCACCACAGTGGCCCGATTTTTCTGGTGTGGGGGGCGCTGGATCACGAACTGATGGACTGGGAGTTTCTGCCGGGCTGGAGTGACTGACTCAGTGGAAGCCAAAGAGGATTCGGATGAAGCAGACTTTTGACCCCGTCCACCTGATGCCAGCCTCACTGCTCCACCTGCAACTAAATAACAAAGAGGTTAAACACAAGCACAAATCCTCTGCCACCCCATGACAGTTTGTAATGTAGCAACAGCCCTACAACATGTAACTACAACAGTTAAATATCCTATAATTATAACTCACCAGTAGGACAGTGCTGTGATCAAGCCAACATGTTTTCCAAAATCTTGTTGAAAGTGATTTTTTTCCTTCTTCCAACTGCTACCCAAGCCATGCATTGTTGGCTCCTCAACCTCAGCTCCTTTCCAACCTGGACAGCTCTTAGTCCATTCCGTAAAGGACTTCCATTCCGGTCATATGTATGGTTGTGTCATTTCACAACACAACAACTCACCATTCTGATGAGTTTCTAATGTCCACAATTTAACTTTCAAACCCAAAAGCAACCGCTATCTGCCTATATTCCAATATCAACTTGGACTTGCATGAACAACGGTCCCATAATACATTGTGCCGTTGACGTCACAATCTTGAGCTCTGTGTTTACTCCGTAATGGAGAGTTTTGAAGTAAAATTTGAAAAAGTAAAATTTTTCATTTTTGCTGAAGTTTTTCCAAATGTCACTCTGACTGAGTCTGAGAGTCCTTCTGTTTCAACACTGCCGCTTAAACACAGAATCAAGCATGTGTAATTTGTGGAGTTGTGACTGGCTGAATTTAGGGGTCAGGCAGAAATTCTCCACATTATCTTAAGGGGTTATAGTCAGTGTTCCTTCATAAGGTTTTATTTTATGTTATTTTGTAATACAAATCTATGCGGTGTGATAAATTAGAGAGTGTTAAATATACATTACCAATATTATTCATGATTATTAAAATCATATTGTAACCTCTTAGTTTTTGGTACTCTGTCAGATAACTGTATGTGCTTGACTTTTCTCTGTTTCCTGTCTTTCAGATCACACACTACAAACAGTATCCTCCAAATGTCAGCAAAGTCTACTCCTATTTTGAATGCAGGCACAAGAAAGGCTCCCAGTATAGTGAAGTGGTGTTCTTTGGTCTTCAGTACCTGCTGAAGAAGTACCTGACAGGTATGGTCTCCTATGATCTCAGACAGAATTATACAAAATTGGAAGAGAAAAGTAAGGTACACATGCATTGGAACTTTTCCTAAGATGATTACGGTTGCATAAGAAGTTTGTGAACCCTTTGTATTTATCAAGATTTCTGAACAGACTGCTCATAAATTGTGGCCTGAAAAGAAACAAGAAACATAAACCGACTAAACAAATAACACAAAAACATTTGCACTTCTTTTGTCTTTAGTGGACACTGAGTACTTATAGTCCAGGCTAGACAAAGTAGATGAATTCTTGAAACTCTTACAAGCTCCATCGGGTGTTTCGCTGTTACCAGTGGGTTCTTTTCAAGTGGTGCCTCCAGGGCTGAACAATGAAGTAAATGCACCTCAGTTCCCGGAGTAGTCACTTGAGGCTGGCTCCAAAATCCCCATAGACTCCCATATTAAAATGTCCAAATTTAAAATATTAAAAAGCATGTTTATAGCCTGGTACAAAAACCTGTTTTGGTCTATATAGATTGTTTTCCTCTTCATAAAAACTGTATGGTGTTTTTTTTGTTGTTTTTTTTAAATAGAACTCTGGACACTGGTAAGCATTAAAGTTAGGGGGCATAATCGCTTTGATAGTTTGCTGACACAGGCAGTTGGACCTAGTATGATTCATGTCAGCTCACTAGAGTCCCTGAACTGGACTTCGACCATGTTAGTGCTAGTTGTGCCTTTTGGAGCATTTTAATAGAATGAACTGACAAATATTATGGAAGTACTATGGAAGTCTGTGCTCCAGTTTTGGTGAGTGAAATTCTAGTATTTTAATGAATCTGTTGTTTAGCACTATTAGCAGATGCGTGTATCTGTGCATTGCACAAACAGTTTATAAATGCAGCTTTATAACCAAGCTTGCTAGTATTAGTTGATAAGTTAGCACTCCACCTACTTGTCCAAATATTGTCTTCTTCTATATCCGCAAAACCAACATGGCTGTGACCACAGCGGTATCATTAAGCCTTAAAAATACAGAGGTAATGTCACGGTAGCAGGCCCATTTTTATATAGAGTCATATTTTTTTCACCCCTGTCAAAACTGCACGTTGTGCTCTTGGTCTGATCTTTGCAGGACACCCACTCCTAGGGAGAGTAGCAACTGTCCTTATTTTCCCCTTTTTGTACACAGTAGGGCTCTCAACAGATATTGTACATTTGTTTGCACAGTCAAATATTTGAAAAGAAAAGTTTACACTTATATGTGAAAATTAAAATTGAATTGTGGAAGTTGTCTGTCTGCCAAACGGCACAGAAAGCAGACCTGGACTTCCACTACTTGTAACTACCTTTGCAAGTACACTGAAAAAATGGAAATCAGGCGGTTGTTGAATTTGCATATCTAGACTTTATATGTTCAACATGACTAATTTAAATTTCTCATCTAAACATAATTTAGTCTTGTACTCTTCACATATTCTTGAAGCTCCGCCCTCTGGAAAGGCATTCTGGATGGAAATCGACTGAACCGTCTTCTATTTTGTCTCTCACTTTGGAAACTTTACTGCGGTCTGGAGTTCTACACTTTGAAGGTAAACAAACATTTAAAACTGAAATACCAGTGGGAAGGAGTGTAGACCCTTTATACATGTGAATTTTGCTGAGGGAGTGTTTTTTGTTGGTGTGTAGACTGATTATCGAGCAACATTAGAAGGCAAATGTAAGGCTCCAGTTAGCTAAGAGTAACTGTTATCAAATGATGCGATAATCAAATCACTAACAATCAAATATAATTTTGATTTTTTTTTTCTGTGTATGTTAACCAACTATAACAAACTTGCATCAGTATCTATAGTAAGTGGCAGTACCAGCAGTGTCATAATGTAGGGTGGGGGATATGATTGGGTTGTTGAAGCATGTCTGCTGCCACAAAATAAGGGAAATTCACACTCATCTAAGGTCATATTTTTGGGATGTTTGCTTTTTTTTTTGGTTTGTTTTGTTTAAATTTTTCTACTAAAGAATTTGCTGCAGCTCTTTACTGTTGATGTAGCTGCTCTGTTGCAATTATGTGAGCAGTAACATTACCAGCACGTAGCCACAGCTGCAGTAAAAGTGCATACTGATGGAGTGATGTAGCTACTGTAGTCAGTAGTTACAGGAATCTAGACAGAGCTGAGTTTCAGTGTAACAGTTAAACAGATCTTGTGTATCCTGTTTGCTAGCCCACACAATGAAATGAAAGGAAAGCCCCGAGCTTCCGGATAATGTTAGCTCCATGCCAATGACACCGTAGTAATGATCTGGCCTTCCTTTCATTCTGTGGGACAGTAAACAGCATGAACAGCATTTTACACTAAAACTCAGGCCTGTTCAGATTCCTGTTTGCATGCATTTCACAGGCGCTAAGGCTACATGTTGGAAACATTACTTCTCATACACTCACAAGAGGAAGTTCACGTCTTGCTGGACCTGCATCTTCCACAGGTTACACACAGGGACACTAACTGACCAGCAATAACAGTTTAACACAAAAATGAATTAATTACAGTAAAAATCCTGCTAGT
>VUQI01054589.1:0-10057 GCA_015106735.1 Paratilapia polleni | reverse complement strand
TAAAGGAAGAAGATGATAAACTGCACCATCGAGAGGAAAAAGATTTGGAAGCAGAAAATACTGAGGCAAATATGTTCATAATTACAGGTTTAAGTCCAGAAGATGATACCATGTACAGAGGAGAGGCAGAGGTACAGAAGAAAGATGCAGTGACAGCAGATGATCATCCAACAAAGGAAGAAACTGTGAAGGAAACCAAATTAATGGAAGAACGTGATAAACTGCACCATGTAGATGAATACAATTTAAAAGCAGAAACCACTGAGGTAAAAGTGTGCATAATTACAGGTTTAAGTCCAGAAGAGGAGGCTCACTTGCACGAAGGAGAGGCAGAGGTACAGAAGAACGATGCAGTGACAACAGATGGTCATCTAAGGAAGGATGAAATAATCAAAGAAACCCAATTAAAGGAAGAAGATGATAAACTGCACCGTGAAGATGAACAACATTTAGAAGCAGAAACCGCTGAGGTAACAGAGGAAGATGATAAAATGCATCGTGAAGATGAACAAGATATGGAAGCAGAAACCACTGAGGTAAAAGTGTGCATAACTACAGGTTTAAGTCCAGAAGAGGAGGCTCACTTGCATGAAGGAGAGGCAGAGGTACAGAAGAACGATGCAGTGACACCAGATGATCATCCAACAAAGGATGCACTTAATCAGAGGAACCCAGTTAATGGAAGAACATAATGAAATGCACCATGAAGATGAACATGATTTAGAAGCAGAAATCACTGAGATTACAGAGGAAGATGAGCAGGATTTGCAAGGAGAAGACACTGATCTTAAAGCGTGCAGGATTACAGGTTTAAGTCCAGAAGAGGAGGCTCACTTGCATGAAGGAGAGGCAGAGGTACAGAAGAACGATGCAGTGACACCAGATGATCATCCAACAAAGGATGCAGTTATCAAAGAAATCCAATTAAAGGAAAAAGATGATAAACTTCACCGTGAAGATGAACAAGATTTAGAAGAAGAAAACACTGAGGTGACAGAGGAAGGTGACAAAATGCATCGTGGTGATGAGCCAGATTTGAAAGCAGAAACCACTGAGGTAAAAGTGTGCATAACTACAGGTTTAAGTCCAGAAGAGGAGGCTCACTTGCATGAAGGAGAGGCAGAAGTACAGAAGAGTGATGCAGTGACACCAGATGGTCATCTAAGAAAGGATGAAATAATCAAAGAAACCCAATTAAAGGAAGAAGATGATAAACTGCACCATGAAGAGGAAAAAGATTTGGAAGCAGAAACCGCTGAGGTAGCAGAGGAAGGTGATAAAATGCATCGTGAAGATGAACAAAATTTGAAAACAGAAACTTCTGAGGTAAAAGTGTGCATAACTACAGATACAGAAGATAGTCAAGGAGAAAATGTTTTAGCTGAATATGATGCATGCAGTAAAGAAGCTGCACAGAAGAGTACAACACAGCTGCTCACAGCTGAATTTACAGATAAAGAAAAAGAGGACATGAGGGTCACAGAACTGCAAACCGAAACAAGACAGACTGGTGTGACAATACCAGATATTTCAGTAGGTGAGAGACTTGTTGATAAAGATCAAGAAGAAGAGGAGAGCTTCTCCAGTAAAGCATACACTGAAGAACATTACAAGGAAATTGTATGTTCAAACACCTCAGTTACAGTAAAACCTGAAGGCGAGACTGTGCAGGAAGTGAGCGAAGAATTTAAACATTTTCCTCTGGGGATAAGCGAAGGCCAGTTTGCCGTGTTGCAGGAACTAAATACTCCAACATGTGAGGAAATGCAAGAGGGAGTTTCCAAATATAACAATGAGCTTTGGGGGCCTGATGAAAATACAACACAAAGGTTCCTGGAAGCAGGAGATTGCAAGGAAATCCCGGCCACTCAATTACCAGAAGAGGTGGAGAGTGGAGAAATGGAGAGCCTTCAAAACAGCAGCTGCAGTGCTGGATCTGACTATTTACTGCTGAAGGAGCCCACAGAAGAGAAACAAGAAAGCAAAGAAGAGACTGAGGAAAGCTTTGATTTGGTTGTGGAGGAGCACACTGGAATACTGGACCTCACACCAGAAGCAGAGAAACCACTTGTTGAAGGAGTAATTCAAGAATCAGGACACATATTTGAGGAGGAAGAAGGAATTTTACTGACAAGTTCAGTAAAGACAGACATAACTGAAACACATGTTGGTGTAGCAGATGAGACTGATAAGAGAACAGAAGGGCTGCAAGATGGCACTAAAGTATCCTCCTTTTCAAAAGAAGCCAATGCTGCAGGAGCTGAGAGTGAAATGAAAGAAGCTGCTGCAGCAGAAGAACTGGCTGGATTTGACACAGCTGTCATTCAAGAATCAGAACAGGCCAAAAATTTGGAGCAACACAGCAGCAGACCATCAAGTCTGCAAGAAGACGCGACTGAATCTGGGTTCATGAAACATTCGGTTGAGAATGAGCCTAAATCATTTGATGATAGCACTGTCGAAATGCAAGATAAAGGAATCAAAAGAGAAGAAAGGGGTCATGGAGATGATGAGGAGGAAGCAGAAGATGGAATCCAGAGCAAAAATGAAATGGAAAATTTACATCTAAAGGGAACAGAACCTGCAGGTGAGCTAATCACAGAAAAGAGAGAAAAAGAGAGTCCTTTGAATTCAGAATCAGCGTTATCTCAACACTCTGAGACACAGGAGCTGAAAAGTCAATCACCAGACAGAGCACTTGAGATAAGTGAGATGCAGATAATAGCAGTAACTGAAACAGCTGATGAGTCGCAGACAACTGAGTCCAAGCCAGAAGATTTGCCCGTGACGTCATCAGAGAAAAAAAGCAGCTCTACAGAAGGACATCAGGATGTGATTGATGAAGAAATCCTGGACTTGTGGATAGAGACGGCTATGTCGGAGGACACTGATGACATTAAACAACAAAAGGAGCCTGAGCCAGGACTATTAATGGACACCAAAACAGACACATTAAATGAGGAACAAGGTGAAATATCATCAGAGAAGGAGAAGGAGTCGGTAGCAGAGCCCATTTCTAGAGGATCTGAACTAGTAAGTGACACAGAAATGTCTTCATCAACTGCAGAGTCGGGATTCCTGGACCAGTCTCCCAGTGAGCCTCAGCTATGGAAATCAACAAGCACTGACTCACTTCAAGAGATCCATGACATGGTGGCTAGTGTGTCAGCAGACATCGCTGGATTTACTGCACAGCCTCAACCTCAGACTGAATCTCAGGATGTACTGATGGAGGAATCAGCTGAGAGAGGGAAGGAATCAATCACTGATGCAGGAGTCACATCACCAGAGGTCAAGCATCTAAATCAGGAGTCTGATAAATCTCCACAGAAAGCAGGTGAAGAAAGAGCTGAAAGACTGGAGACTGAAAGCGGATCACTGACAGAGTGTGAGGACGCTGGAAAAGCAGATGCCACTACACTTACAAAAATGAGTGCTCCTTCCCAAGTCGAGAAGACAGAAGCTGAAGAGGAGCATCTTGAGAAAACCGTGTCTGATTCTTCAGATGAACTCAAACCCACTGAGTCAGAACAGTCTGAAAGTGGATCACAAGCTGCGTCAACAGAATCTGCCTCACAAGGTGACACCCGGACCGAGGCTGAGAAGAACATATTGAACTCGTCCTCACTGGATGAACCACAGCCTGGACAGTCTGATGATACTGCTGATTCATCATTACCTGAGCTAAACAAAGCTGAGGCAGCCGAAGAGCCACCAACAAAGTCTGAGGATGAGTATAAGGTATTTTATTCGATATGACATTAAACGAAATCCTGTTAAATCATGATTAAAATCAAACAGTGTTTATAACAGACTGTTTTTGGCATTGCAGGTGGATGCCCCTGTGCTGGACTTTACCGTGCAAAGGTCACGAATTGCAGTTAAAAATCCTCGTGTAAGGCCCCCCAAAAATCCCCGCTCCCTGCTTCATATGCCCTCAGCGGATCCGACACCCTCTTCACATGTGCCGGTCAAAGTCCCTGCAGGCGTACCTTTAGGAGGCATGGGTATTGGAATAAAACTGCCTGGTAGGTCACTCACAATACACAGAAATCCAAAATCTCGAGTCTTCAAAGCCAGTATTTTTTTCATAATTTGCAAATAATGTCACATATTTTGCTTTTTTTTAGGGCTTGGTGCTGGATTTCCTGTTTTAAAAAAGACACAAAGGGTGGTGACAGAAGAAACTACCCAGAAAGCAGTATCACAGGTACTATTAATAATGGTTAAATGCCTGTTTTTTTCTCATATAATTATAATTAAAATGTCTCAATAACAACAGGAGCCTGAGAAAAAGCCAGAGGAGAAGAGTGATGCTGCCCAACAGGATCAGGCGCCAAAAAAGCCTAAATGGATGCCACCAAAACATCCTGGGTAAAAGAGCAACAGCAAAAAAAAAGTCACCACAGATCACCAGAAAAGAGACGTCTTGTGTTATGACTTTTTTTTTTTTAACTTTTTCATGTCTCCCCAGATTTGGAAATCCACTTATGGCAGAGCTGAAGACCAAACTGAAGAAAACCCCAAAGGAGTGAGAAGATCAGTTGTGATGCTGTGCATGACTATCTGAATGTAATATACATATGGCTTTATTTTTGTGTATCAAGAAAATGTCCTTAATGTCTCCTATTTGTTCAGTGTAACTTGTATAATAAAGATTAAGTAGGGGGAAAAAAGGAATTGTATTTTCTTACATGCAAACAGTGTTAATACCCTTACACAATTTCCCCCCTTACATGAGCAGTCAAAGAAGATATTAAGTGTCTAAGTAAGTTCTGGGGAACAATGGGCCCATTGAAGAGCTTCAGTGCTCCTTTGCAAGAAGTTAACAAGCCTGTTGAACTGTAATAAAGGCATGCACACTGTTGTTCAAAAACACATCGCTTAGTGTGAGTTATGAAGGTGGTGGTGGATCACACTGTCTAACATTGTTTACATCGAGATCATTTGTTCCCAGGTATATGTGTTTACTATACGTTTCCATTGAAACATACAGTATATAGTGAATTTATTTATTTTTTTATTTATTTTTTAATTTGCAAGGAGCTTTGTTATAAAATTTGAACACTTTTCCACAAGTTAAAACACATTAAAGTTTGAATTGATTTGGTTTGTATTTAGAAATCTGTGCATTTATATTATAATGCACAGAAAGACACTGTGAAAAACTAAAAGGGAATCTAAATGGAAACAGATCAGAGAGCTACTCGTTATAAGGAATACTGTTTTTAAACCTTCCAGAGGGCTGAAATTATGGAAATGAACGTTTACATACGTTAGATGGCACTGTGGCGCTACTGTCTATGTATTGGCACAGCCACAATTAAATTCACGAAGAAGAAGCCTTGCGCTGTGATTGGTTTAGATCATCCAATGAGCGTGAAGGAAACTGACATTTGAACTAGAGAGGCGCTTTGGTGGTTAAGACTTGATAAAGTTTTAGATGTTATTGTGACACTTACTTAATTGGCAAGTGTTTCTTAAATCAGAACCGAGTCTCGAGGAGATTCAGATATTTTCATATCTATAAACATCCAAGAGGTGCACATTTACAGGTAAGTATAGCCGGTTTCATTCTACCATCTAACGTTACTAAATTTTAGCTTAGCCTCGTTCGGGATGGTCTCATACTTCGAGCACAACATGAATAAAATAACCATTTAAGGTCAATGTAATATAGTAAACAATCGAGGCCCAGTGTTTTCCCCCTAAAACTGGTGTGTTCTCTATGTTACACCCCCTGTCTGTGATCTTAAGGGAAGATGTTGCTGTAAATGCGCTGTATGTCTGGTGTTATCGGTTTAAACTGTCAGTATATTAATGTTTTCTAACGTTAGTCTCTCAGCATCAGTATGCAACATCCTGCAACTGGTAATCCATCACTGTCTGTGCTAAATTACATTTTGCTTTTGCTATTTTTAATATGTATGTATATAAGATGGCTGTAACATAATTCAGTGGTGAATCGTTTTCCTCTCGGAGCCGGTTGCCTACATGATGCGATAATGTAAAGTTTTGTTTGTTTTTTTGTTTGTTGTTTTGTTTTTAGGCACGGGGAGTGTGAGACACCGGATAATATGCGTGGAGAAGTCTGAGTATTGTGCTGTGTTTCAAATAAAAAGCCTCCATTTTTTTTCTGTGAAAGAAGAAGAGTCATCCACCATGACCAATGAGACAACCGGACAAGACTCGTACATTCAGGAAAATCCAGATGAATGCCGTGAAAATATTCCACCCGGGGGCACTGCTGAAGCTGGGACTTCTAAACTCAAACGGCCCCATAAAGAAAAGCCTCTCTCTGACAGCTGCACCTTTTCAACCCCTGCTCCAACAAGCAGCAAGCCGAAGTCACGGATTTCTTTCCAGTCTGCTCTGACACCAATTTTAAAATATCTCAATATTGGCAATCATTGTCCATCTCCAGAGCCTTCAAAACATGAAAATAACCGTCGTCTGACAGTTCCCTTTTTTTCCTTTGGTGCTGCCACAGCAGATTGTCAAAAATCAGCAACAGGTTCTGTCCAACAGTCCAACTCAGATTTACCCAGTAGCTATTCTGGGCAATTATTACGTGGTATGGATGGCCCTGTGTCCTTCCTGGGTGACGAATGTTTGCCAGAAATGACTCTATTTGATTCAACATGTGATTCTACAATACAGCTGACGAGACATGATTCCCCCATTCCTGACAGTGCACCTGCAACTCCTCCAATCACGAGCACTAAAGAAAATATATCTGAAGTTCACCCTCCTGAACGTTCAGAACATATGGCGACAATGGATGTTACAGACCCGAGTGCCAAGATGGTTGATCCCTCTCAGAGCACGCATGCTCCGGTGCCCTGGCTGATACTTGACAAATTCTTGCCAGAAATTACCCTGCTTGATGTTACACATGATTCACAATCATCACCAGGAGAACAGGCATTCCCCATGGATGTAACACAGGATCTTCCACCGCTTGATTTAAAAATTGACAGGCCTTTGTTGGAGCTCAGTGGAAAAATTGTGGCAGAGCCTGGCACTTCAGGCATCATTTCAGGTGGAAAATTGTCCACTACAGATGTACAATCTGACAGGTGTGTGGGGGGGAACATAACAAAAACTTCCTTGGAAGTAACTCAGGATATTACTATGGGGAGTATGGAAAGCAGTAGGTCTTCACCAGAGCCCAGTAGACATAATAGGGAGAAGAGTCAAACCTCAGCTGACGACACACTTGGGAACAATCCTGCTAATATTACTCGGGAAATAATATCCTCTAGTGACACGTCTGCACAATCTGCACAGTTCTCTTTGTCTAATATGGAGCACAGCACTAGTCCAACAAAGGTCACCTCAGAACTGCGTGAGGAACCTGTGGAGTCTTCTGACATGGTGGAAGCTAACAATGAAGAGCTGCCTACCAGCCATGAAACCAAGTCAACCACCAAGCCCAGCGGACAAAATATGGAGAAGAGTCAAACATCAGCTGAGGATACACTTGGCATCCAACCTGCTAACGTTACACGTGACATAACCTCCTCTAGTGACATGTCAGCTCAGAGTGTACAGTTCTCTACTTCTAATATGGAGAGTAACACTAGTCCAAAGAAGGTCACCTCAGAGCTATGTGGAAAACATGTGGAATCTTCTCATGAGGTGGAAGCTAACAGAGAAGACACCAAGTTGAAAATCAGCATGCCACAACCAAGCCCAAAAACAGCTGGATCTGGGGACGGCACATTTAACGTTGTGCAGGCCGTCAATCTGAGTGCGTCCACCGATTTAAACACTACTGCTTCAGTTTCCTGCCCTAAGAATAAGACACTTGATCTTCCTCCATTTAATGTAAACAGTCCCAAAGATGGGACTGGGGTTTCAGATCAGGCAGGTTCTGGCACCTCTGACACATCCCTCATCACCAGTCAAAATTGCTCATCTGCAAAGGAATGTGGTCCATGTCATGTGCAGAACACCACTTTTGAAAGGCATTCTCTTCAAAAATCCAGTGGCAGCACAATCGTGGGGGAAGCGGCAGACAGCCTCAAGAACAACACTTTTGATTCTGAACCGTCTTCCAAGCAGAGCGACACGATAACTTTGTCAGAAACAAGCCAAGGTGACGCTAATCAAAAAGTTTCCAAGCCAAATGGCACAATAACTTTGTCAGAAACTAGCTCGTGTGACAGTCACCCAAGGTCTTCAGACAAGCCTGCTACACCTAAAGTCAGTAATCTAACCACTAGCCTTAAAGACAACAACTCTGAAGTCAACCCCAATCTGCCAAAGCATAATGCAACAGTAGATGCTACAGACCATAATGCCAAAATGGTTGAAACCCCTAGCGACACTTCTGCAGCTGGTAGCTGTGAGACTAAGGATCATTCAGGACTGCCTGTGATGGGTGGTCTTTCCGACTCTTTAAACCGTCAAAGCATTGGTACAGTGAACAACAAAGCAGACACCTTCAATTTGGATGACACCCTAGATTTAAAGGCAGACTGCTTGATTACTTCAACGCCAATGACCAACTGTAAAATATTCAACTTCAACACTGAGCGAGGCGAGGGCATACTCCTGGGAGCACAGAAGAAACTGTATACAGATGCTCCCAGTAAGCCAGCGGATCAGGTGCCATCAGATGCTCCCTCGAACCTCGTCTGTGACCGCAAAACCTTTTTGAAACAACCTGCTCCTAAATCCCTTTGCCCTCCTTTGAAAGCTGCAGCTCAGCTGATGAAGTCAAAGCCACTTTCCTCAATTCCAGCCAGGTTGGATACGGTGACATCCAGCCTGCCCATGAAAAGGCAGAGAACCCACGGTGAAGCTTCAAAAAATGCTGCTGCTGTTTCTGATGCACCCCAGGCGGTACGGGTTGAATGTTGAATGTCTTTTTTTGTGATTTGCTAAGTTTGCAAAATGTTGATATTACCTTCTGAGCACGTGGCACAGTCCCTGTCAGTTATGTTTGTTGAATCTTATTTTGCTATGAGTGAGACTAGACAACAGATTAAAAGCAGTGAGTTCATGTATTAATGTCTTTGGTTAACATCCTCTGTTCTTGTGTATTTAAGACCATAGGAATAACATCTTCCTACAACTTACGTCCTACAACAACAGGTAGGCAGTGTGTACTTTTGTGTTTCAAAAGATTTGCATAGATTCCGGTGTTGTTATTAATATACAAATGTTTACGCTAAATATCAACTCTTTATTTATTTTACCTAAATCTTATCTTTAGCTATGTGTTGTGTCTCTGAAGAATGACAGGTATTGGTGTGTTCACACTGTTTCCTCTGTGCTGATGTTAGGATCTAAGCTGCCCAATTGTGGTCTGCAGAGACCGCAGGCAAGTGGTGTCCCATCGGGCATCCAGAGAGCCACGTCGGGTCTTAGGCCGCCTTCAGCAAGAAACAATACGGCAGCTTCTTCAAGTACTGACAAGCTCTGTGGACCTACAGGTACTCATACATCAGTCAGACTGTATTCTGTTCCAGTTTTTTCTCCTATCCTGTGACAAATATGAAAAACAAATATATACAGCTCAGGAAAAAATTAAGAGTCCACTGCAAATTTTTTCAGAAATCAGCATCTCTACATATATGACAGTCATTCCATTCCAGTGTCTCTTGAATTCCAACACAAGCACACCTGTTTCTACCTAATAAGGTACTGATTAGGTGATCACCTGAACCAAATCTTATTTAACAACGAAAAGTATAAAAACCATTGCTGTGGTCATCACTATCCTCTTGCAATAGGACCAACTGGATGGCAAAAACAGTGCTAGTAGTACATCAAAAGTAACTGGAATAAAAAAAGTAACTATTGACCATGCCAAAAGAAATGTTTTGTGTGAGGAAAAGAAGGGTTTAATTCTGGCTTTACTGGCAGAGGGATACAGTGACCGTCGGGTTGCTTCAATCTTTAAAATTTCTAAGACGGCGGTTCATAAGAACAAGGTCAAGCAGCAGACATTGGGAACAACAAAGCTACAGTCTGGCAGAGGCCGAAAACGACTCTCCACTGACCAGGATGACCGTCACCTCATTCGAATGTCACTCAGGAACCGTAG
>VUQI01054582.1:0-10164 GCA_015106735.1 Paratilapia polleni | reverse complement strand
GTTCAACCTGAGCTGTCCCTCTGATGTCCTCATTTCTAATCCTGTCCCTCCTGGTCACTCCCAGTGAAAATCTGAGCATCTTCAGCTCTGACACCTCCAGCTTGGCCTCCTGTCTTTTTGTTAGAGCCACCGTCTCCAATCCATACATCATAGCAGGTCTCACTACCATCTTGTAAACCTTCTGTAATAAATCAGGAAAATGATTTACACTTCACTACTGCTAAATGAGTTGCTGGTCAATTAGTATGATCAACGTTGGGCATCAGTAAAAATGCTCTCAAGCTGAATTTGTCTTCAGTGAGTTTATACCAAGCTTTACACACTGCTTACTAACATACAGTGGTATGAAAAAGTGTTCGCCCCCTTCCTTTTTTTTTGCATGTTTGTCACACTTTAATGTTTCAGATCATCAAACAAATTTAAATATTAGACAAAGATAACACAAGTAAACACAAAATGCAGTTTTTAAATGAAGGTTTTTATTATTAAAGGAAACAAAAAACCTACATGGCCCTGTGTGAAAAAGTGACGAAAACCACTGCTGAGCAAAAAGAACACAAAGGCTCGTCTCACATTTTGCCAGAAAACATCTTGATGATCCCCAAGACTTTTGGGAAAATATTCTGTGGACTGACGAAAAGTTGAAATTTTTGGAAGGTGTGTGTCCCATTACATCTGGTGTAAAAGTAACACAGCATTCCAGAAAAAGAACATCATACCAACAGTAAAATATGGTGGTGGTAGTGTGATGGTCTGGGGCTGTTTTGCTGCTTCAGCACCTGGAAGACTTGCTGTGGTAAATGGAACCATGAATTCTGCTCTCTACCAAAAACTCCTGAAGAAGAATGTCTGGTCATCAGTTTGTGACCTCAAGTTGAAGCGCACTTGGATTCTGCAGCAGGACAATGATCCAAAACACACCAGCAAGTCCACCTCTGAATGGCTTAAGAAAAACAAAATGAAGACTTTGGAGTGGTCTAGTCAAAGTCCTGACCTGAATCCGATTGAAATGCTGCGGCATGACCTAAAACAGGCGGTTCATGATTGAAAACCCTCAAATGTGGCTGAATTACAACAATTCTGCAAAGAAGTGTGGGCCAAAATTCCTCCAGAGAGCTGTAAAAGACTCATTGCCAGTTATCACAAATGCTTGATTGCAGTTCTTGCCGCCAAGGGTGGCACAACCAGTTATTAGGTTTAGGGGACAATCACTTTTTCACACCACTGTAGCTTTCAGACAGTAGTGACTTTACACCTTGATATGTGGTTCTACAACAATAAAATAAAGGACATAAATTAGTACACATTACATGTGCAATATTATCTAGTCAATTTCAATTCAATGCAATTTTATTTATACAGAGCCAAATTACAACAGTTGTCTCAAGGTGCTTTATATTGTGGGGTAAGGACCCTACAATATTAGAGAGAAAACCCCAACAGTCAGACGACCCCCTATGAGCAAGCACTTGGCAACAGTGGGAAGGAAGATCTTTTAACATGAAGAAACCTCCGACAGAACCAGGCTCAGGGAGGGGCAGCCATCTGCCCCCAACCAGTTGGGGGTACTTTGTATTTGCATGGAATTTACATGCGCAACCAACGTTTTCAAGTTATAGATTATAATGTATTCCATAGTACTACAATGCAGTGCTGGCAGTATTGCAGGGAACAAATTGTATCAACATTAACATCTTCAAATTACATGGCTCTACTGGGCGGTGCCATCCTGATTCTGCTGCACACACACAATTAACAGCACATCAGATCTAACTATTAGTATCATGAGTCCAAAATATTAAATAAGCATAGACATCAATGAATTTAGAATAATTTCTATGAAGGGGAATGAAAACTTACTTCTCAATGGACTCACACAGGTTCCTACTATCTATACTAAGCAGTTCTGGCCATCTACATTCACCGCTCAATTGTATTCCTGTCACTCAAAGAGCAGCTGAGATGAGAGAGCTCACTCACTACAGTAAACAATGATTGGCAGTCCAGCTAACCAATAGGAATACACACTGGGTGGGATTTAACAAATGATAGTTAAAGCAAACTTAGATTTCATTATTGTCAGAACCATAGAAAGGATCATAAATCTTCTTTATACCTTCCCTTTCACTCTTGCAGCTATCCTTCTGTCACACATCACCCGACACTCCTCTCCATCCACTCCACCCTGCCTGTACTCTCTTCTTCACCTCTGTTATGCACTGTCCATTGCTTTGGATGGCTGACCCCAGGTACTTAAAATCAGTACATCCAGGGATTAAACTGGGATTTGGCAGGTGAGGGAACCAGAATATTGTGCAGAGGGGGGAAAATGATTAATTTAGAAATAAATCACATAATAATTTGTATTGTGACCTCCATTAGATTTTTGTGGCCACACTGTGATCAGCTGACCTATGCCGCTGTTGCTGGTGTTTACTGCTCAAGATTTAGCCAAATGCATTCAACAGATGTTGCATGAGCTCCAACCAACAGCCAGTATAAAGCTAGTACGAAAGGTGAAACTTTGGCTATTGAAAATAAAGAGCATCATCAGTTTTAATTTAAACTGAAAACTGCTATTCTTGACCTAACCTAACAGTGACCATGAACACCACAGACTGCTCTGCACCATTTCTGTAAACTGTAGCACAATACTGCAAACTAACCAGTTTATCCTGCACTAAACCGCACTAAACTATCTAGTATTTTCATACAACCGCTGAATAACACAAAATAATTATAATTTGATTTAGTTTGAGACGTTTCACAATAGGAAAAAAAAGAACTTCAGTAACACATCATGTACAAATCCATTGTCTGATTTAAAAAAAAACCTAACAAGAATTGGGACACTGCATATAAGTTTTAAATTTCACATTTATCAAATATTCTTACCTTTAGTTACCTTTTGTGCCTTTAGTTCACAGACAGATTGTGATGCAAACTGTACAGTGTGAGTTTTGTGATATTTGTTGAGCTATTTAAAATGTTGAATTGGAAACTACCTGCCACTTAAAAAAAAAAAAGTGCTCCATATATGCTCATGCCGCTTTTGCAGTGCCAGGTAGATGCTGAAATACCACGACTACAGTTTTATTGACATCTTCATGCATGAATGAATAACAGAAGTAAGAAGGAAAAAAAGCATGTATGGAGGGTGTAAGCTCGACCATCGGTTGACGTTACTCTCTGATCTGTTAAGGAAGTATCTCAATGGCATCAGCTGGAAGGAAGGGAAAGTTTAACAGATTATCATTACAAGGTACAGTCTTTATAAGAAGAACAGCACATAGCAAAAACTACAAAGAAGGCCTTTGAGAAAACCCTTCATATGAGTTAGTGCAGTTTTTCCAGTCTCGGTTGAACCAAAAGAAAAAGCGAACAAACACAGCCAAAGATGGCATAGCAGGAAGAGTTGAGCAAGCTGGAACCTTCATGAACCAGATGAAAGCAGCAAATCAGATATGTGATCATTTGCAGGAAGGGTTTATTTGAAGAGTTTCATTTAGGATTTAGAGTTCATCATAGCACAGAAACAGCACTAGTGATGGTTACTAATGATCTGCTTATGCCTCAGATGATGGACTAGTCTCTGTGCTGGTCCTGCTAGATAGTGCAGCATTCAGAACTGCTGATCCCAACATTTTACTACAGAGACTAGAATTGGTATTAAAGAGATACTAGTTGTTATTAAAGGAAATATATTGCACTGGTTTGAATCACATTTATCTGATAAATTCTAATTTGTTCATGTAAAGAAGGATAGATGGTTTACTTTATTAATCCCCCATGGGGAAAGTACAGTGCTAATTCACGTAGACTGAAAAACACACAAAAAACATGGACACAATATTTACATTTAAGCTATTACACTAGAATATAGAAAAATAATAAAAATAGAATTTAATATATTTCTATCTGTTAAATAGAATGTAGAGTGTGCTTTGTGGATTGCCACCCACAGGACAAGTATCTTGTCCCTGTGGGTAGGAAAGATTTTTTTTAGCCTTTATTTTGATAGGACAGTAGAGAGAAGACAGGAAAGTTGGGGGAAAGAGCAGGGGGAAAACATGCAGTAAATGGCCTCACTTGTTTATATTTATATTTAATACTTTCTCATTGGAAACGCATGATTTATTAAGACTATTCGAGCAGAGAGAAGAGTTCAGGAATTGCGAGATAAATGTTAATCTTCTCTGACTAAATCAAAAATGTCTAGATAAATGCAATTGTAGGGCTACGGGGCCCCACAGTGAGTACAGCACAATGTCCTTTAATAGTGCGTTCACAACACAGTCTCACTTCCTTAGGAAAGGACAAGTTAACACAAGAGAGACGGCTTCAATAGTCTCAGTCTGTAGTAACAGCCACATCTCTAGCTCAGAGTTCAGAATAATAGGTGATGATGTCCATACCCGTATCTCCAGATGTACAGCATATAAAGGAAAATACCAGACCGTGAAGAACATTCTGCCCATCCTGCCTCGACCCCCCCACGGCAGAATGGATCGCAGAGACGCTGTCTGGATACCAGGGTACCCTCAGCCCCTCTGACTGGCTGGAACTCAGAACCGCCGTAACTTGCGTGCGACAAACTCCTCTTGCAGACAGCAGCGTGACCCACTGTGATGAAGCCTCGCCCGGGGTCGCTCGCCGCGACACTTGGCTGCGAGCAACTACAGCTCATAAACAGGGTAGCTAACATCGGCTCATATCTACCCCGGCTAGTGGCTACTCCCTTGCATTCCTCGTCGACACACTCCCCGTCTGTCCGCGCTCTAGACGAGAGCCTCAGTGTCCGGGCTTAGGAGCACCTTCCACTAAAACAGACAACAGTAACACTCTCTTGATTGCATCCGGTGTCTAGTCTCCAGGAGTACCGACGGCGAGGGAAAACTCCTTTTCTTTTCCTTCCCCGCTAACTCTAGCCACATCCCACCATCCGAGTCACTCTTCCTCGTCCCTTCTTGACTCCGCCCACCTATTTTAGCCAGGCTGCCAGGTCACTACGACCCAATCTCTGATAGGCGACACATATTTTAAACCGCAAAACCAAAGAAAACTCTATCATAAAGGTGGGGCCCTTACATTCCCCCCCTGCTAAACCCTGCCATGCCAGCGGCGTCTCAAGCGATCCATCACTGTAACAGAAAGCATAATAACACTTTAGTACATTTTTCATGAACATTCTGTACACATCACACATATATAAAATCCATGAACAGCAAATAAACACAATACAGTTAAAAAAAAAAAAAATCCTATCTCATAACATAATCCCCATACTTCCCAGGAACAATACCCCTATTCCGTCTCGCTGAACGCCCAACTTGGTATGCTTCCCCTTCTTCTGGATTAACCCCATTAGCTTCTGAGGCCCCAGCCTCACCTCTCAGTTCCTGAGACTGGTTCCTGAGACTGAACCAGTCTCCGATCCCTGGGGCTCGCCCGGGACTAGACTCTCTGCCCCGAAGGCAACACGGGTACCTGAATCAGATGTACCCGGTGGCTGCGGTACACAAACAACTTCAATGCACTCAGTATCAGATTCCGCCTGCACCATGGACTCATCTCTGCCCTTCTGTCGCCTGACTGGTGACTGGAAAGTGCACAACCTAAGCTGATCCCTATGTACAACCTTAACTGGACCACCTCTCTCCAGTCTGACCGTAAACACTGGGATGTCGGGGTGGTTCTGCTTCACCACTACATAAGGCCGTGATTCCCATTTGTCCTGTATCTTGTTCCTCCCCCTAGGCTTGTGGTTGCGCAGCAGCACACGGTCACCCGCTCTGAGTAAAGCGCCATGAGTCCTGCGATGACACAGTCTCTTTTGCCTTCTGGAGGCTTCCTGAGCTGCTGAGTTCGCCAGCCGTCTTCAACCTCTCATGGTGATCCTTCACCCACTCATCTAGGTTTTCTACCTCAGACTCCTGCATGTCCTTTCCTCCCAGGAGGTCAAGAAGCATCCTCGCGTCCCTTCCGAACATGAGGTAAAAGGGCGCGTAAGAGTGTACTCGACTATTGTAGGTTATAACCAATTTTGGCAAATACGCCTTCCAGTCCCTCTTCTTCTCAGGAGGCAGTGTCCTCAGCATATCATGCATGGTTCGGTTGAACCTCTCACACTGCGCGTTCCCTTGTGGGTGGTAGGGACTAGTACAACTCTTAGATACGCCATATGTTCTGCAAAGCTCCTTTATAACCATAGCCTTGAAACTCCTACCCTGATCTGAATGCAACCGAGCTGGGCACCTGTATTAGGTGAACCAGTGGTTCAGTAGAGCTTTCGCGGTAGTCTCAACCGTCTGATTCTTAGTAGGAACCGAAATGGTGAATCGAGTGAACATGTCAACCAGGCCCGGCAGACCATAAGCATGCCCACACCTCCTCAGGACAAACCCCGATAAAGTCCTTATCCATGTCCTCCTGCTCCGGTACCGTCTGGCACGGAATCCTGGAGAGGGCATCCGCGTTCCGATTTTGCCGCCCCGGTTTGTAACACACTTCAAAGTCATACTTGGCAAGCTGCGCTACCTACCGCTGCTCGACAGCCCCCAAATTGGTCATCCCCAGGTAGCGTAATGGATTGTGGCTGGTAACCACCGTGAACTTAGAGAACACCAGGTAATCCCTGAGTTTCTCCGTGACTGCCCATTTGAGCGCGAGAAGCTCCAGCTTGAATGCACTGTAGTGCTTGTCATTTGTCTCTGAGCCCCTCAGTCCCCTACTCGCGTAGGCGATCACAAGCTCCACTCCCCCCTGCCTTTGGCTAAGTGCAGCCCCGAGCCCATGCAGACTCCCATCTGTAGTCAACACAAACGGGAGACTGAAATCAGGGTACGCCAATTATGGGACATTAGGCATTGCTTCAATTCGTCCAGTGCCATTTGGCACTCACCGGTCCAAACAAACGCTTGGGCACCCTTTGCCTGGCCCTTGGCCCCCTTTCCCACCAACGCGTGCAGGGGCTTGGCCAGCTGTGCAAACCTCGGAACAAACTATCGGTAATAGCTCATGAAGCCAAGCACTTGCCTCACCTCCCTGACGCTGCTGGGGGTTCCAGAGCCTCCACCTTCTCCTTGTCCACTTGAACTCCCTTGGCCAAAATCACATGACCCAGGAACTTGACCTCCAGCCGCAGGAGGAAACACTTGTCAGCTTCAACTTCAGCCCATGCTGCCTCAGCCTCTCAAACACCAGTTCCAGTCTCTCACAGTGACAGTCAAAGTCCCGAGAGAAAACAATAATGTCGTCAAGGTTAACCAGGAGCACATCAAAACTGAGATCACCCAACACTAGCCCCATCAGCTGTTGAAATGTGGCTGGGGCGTTGCACAACCTGAATGGCATCTGCGTCCATTCAAACAACCCAAACGGTGTTGTGACGGCAGTCTTCTCCCTGTCCGCTTCACTCATGGCCACCTGGAAATAGCCAGCGGTCAAATCCAGGGTCGAGAACAGCCGAGCATTACCAAGTGCATCTAGCACTCCTCCACCCGCGGAAGCAGGTATGCATCTTTACACGTCACTTAGTTCAACCTCCGATAGTCACAGTAGAAACGAACACTCCCATCTTTTTTAATAACTATTACTGCTGGCGAAGCCCACGGACTCATGCTCTCCTTGAGGATTCCCCGGCTGACCAGCTCCTGCACATGCCTTTTGAAAAACATGTAGCGAGACCCTCTGGTGCCTCTGCTTAATGGGGGGTGCCTCTGTAGGAATGCTGTGTGTCACTGTAGTCATGTAGCTGTAATCACTCTCAGTTGCCTAAAACACAGCCTTGTGCCTGGCTAGCAACTGGCTAAGCCTTTGGCGCTGGGGCTCGGTCAAGCCCCGAACTTCCGCCTGAACCAAGTTCCCTCCTTCTCTTGGGAACTACAACTCACCACAGCCAGCCTGGCTCTAGGCATCAACTTTATAGCCCTCCCACTGGTGTTCATCACTCTAAGTGGGACCTTGATGTTGGCGGCCTTCACAACCGTATTAGCAACTAACAGCCCCCTGGGCAGACTCGTTTCTGGGGCCGCATCGGCTAGCACCTGGCACTCGACCCGGGGCGGGACCCTACAACGGCCCTCCACCACCTTCTCGCTCATAGGTGGAATAATAACCGGCTCCCGGCCCGCCACCGTGATGAATCTTATCTTGCCATCAGGACCCATGCACTGGGACTCTTTCTTTACTTTGGCTATCAGCATACTCACACACTAGCTGCTCCCTCATCTGGACTGTAGGGGTCAGTTCTAATGCAGCCTCCCTCTGCTGTGAAAAGCGCCTCCACATCCTCTATCACATTCATCCCCACTATACCTGGGAGCCCAGTTGTTTTGTCCAACTGTGGGTGGGTGTCGGTTAGCACAGAAATGCACTTTTTGCCCACCACTCTCCCTGCACACTCCACCTCGGCCTCCAGACAGCCCAGCACAGGGATGTCCAGCCTGTTGGCCGCTGTGAGTTCAATCCAGTTGGCCGTGCTCAACTCCTGGGGCTCGAAACACTCATGGAAATGGGACTCAGTCATAGCAGTTACACTGGACCCGGTGTCCCACAGGCAGGTTGTGTCCACCCTGCCTATTTTAAGACGGACGGTCTGGCACTTCCCAAAAGCACTGGTCCTGAGGCTCTCCTCTACCTCTGCGGTGAGACACTCAGCCACTTGACTCCCAATCATGGACGTAGTGGGGTCTCTCCGGCCCCTCACCGGCAGGGTTCAAACCACTGGCCCCAGCCAACTGTCCTGAAGTGGCGTGAGGAGAGGCTTCTTCCACCTTCTTCACACAGCGCCGGCTGGTGTGACCTGGTTCACCGCAACTATAAAAGATATACCGCCCCTCACATTCCCTTAAGGGTACATGCCTAGGGTGCGCACCTTGCTGACTCAATCTCCCTCTCCTGCCCTGCAACGCCAAGTACAGCTTCTCCTGGCAGGCAGCTATCCTTCTTACTTCCTCATGTAGCATCTCTATCGTGAGGGGAGCTGGAATATCCTCCACCAATGTGGACAATGCAAACATGAAAAAAAGAGAACACTGTAACACAAAAGCCAAGATACAGTTTTCCTGATGTTAGCAAAAATGTTCTGCAGCAGACATGACAGAGTCATGATCCTTTTTTAAGGAAACCCAGGTTCTAGCAGTCTCTTTCAGTACTGTCTCTTTCAGGACTTTAGTATTTCCCCCCACACTTACAAAATAATGCATCAATTGTGCAGCGTGTGATCCTGGGATTTCTGTTTGTATTCATATATACACACTTCGCTTGTTTAAAGTTTCAGGATTTACTGATAGTTCCAAAAACTAGGTGATTCCAGAATCTAAAATTGTGTGTGCATTCAATTGTTATTTAGGAGTTTAAATTAAATAAATTCCAAGTTAGAAAACAAGTAAATTTTGCCCAACAACAGAAGACACAGAGACCCGACCAGTGTTCTTACTATGTGTGGGAAACAAGCTGCGCCGGCTCTAAATTTAGAAGCAAAGCCTCTTATCAGTTCACTGGTGCATTTGTTAAGGAGCACAACACCTGCCACTCTTAACCAGGGTCTACTCCTTTTCCTTCCCTCCTTCTCATCTGCATGGCCCAGTCCAGACATTCAAAAAAACAATGAGCTGCTACTGCAGGTGCCACTGGGTACTTGGGGTTTCCCTATCTGCCCAATTCCCAATTTAACTCATTTCTCTGTTTAGGTGTGGAGGCAGTCACCTATCTACAATGCAGGCAGCATCCTTTTTTTTTTTCTAAATTCCCTTTGTTTAAAAAAAGAATATAAAGAGAATTGTTTACTTGCATTTGTTTCCATGTCTACAATTTGGTTCAGCTTATTTAGCTACTGTTTGCTTTGAGTTTTAGACTGTTTCTGAATAAAATGAACCAACAGACATAAACATGAAGACATACAGTGCTGTGAAAATGTGTTTGCCCCCTTCCTTATTTCTTAGTTTTTTGCATGTTTGTCACACTTAAATGTTTCAGATCATCAAACAAATTTAAATATTAGACAAAGGTAACACAAGTAAACACAAAATGCAGTTTTTAAATGATGATTTCATTTATTAAGGGAAAAAAATATCCAAAGCTACCTGGCCCTCTGTGAAAAAGTAATAAAATCATGAATTAACTGGGATTAACCACATTTTTTAGAAAGCTGAGTTCAATTTT
>VUQI01054580.1:0-11893 GCA_015106735.1 Paratilapia polleni | reverse complement strand
TTGTGCACTGGTGCGCAGTCATGTTGGAACAGGAAGGGGCCATCCCCAAACTGTTCCCACAAAGTTGGGAGCATGAAATTGTCCAAAATGTCTTGGTATGCTGAAGCATTAAGAGTTCTGCCCTGTGATTTTACGTGGCCTACCACCACGTGGCTGAGTTGCTGTCGTTCCCAATCGCTTCCACTTTGTTATAATACCACTAACAGCTGACTGTGGAATATTTAGTAGTGAGGAAATTTCACAACTGGACTAATTGCACAGGTGGCATCCTATCACGGTACCATGCTGGAATTCACTGAGGTCCTGAGAGCGACCCATTCTTTCACAAATGTTTGTAGAAGCAGTCTGCATGCCTAGGTGCTGGATTTTATACACCTGTGGCCGTGGAAGTGATTGGAACACCTGAATTCAATGATCTGGATGGGCGAGTGAATACTTGGTAGTATAGTGTAGGTGCAGCAATTTATTGGAACATGTGCAAACATAAATGGAAATATAGTATATAAAGCAAAAACAGTTTGGACAATTCCAACGATCCTGAAACACAGCCACCCTTTTACTGAGACCATTTCTGATGAGGCTTCAGTAAACAGTAGATGGATCAGCTGAAGGTCCAGATGCATCTCTCAGCTCCTGTTTCAGGTCTTTGCTGGATTTTTTTCAGGACATGACTTTCAGATACTGTTCGTCTGCTGTAGATAGTTTCTTTTAGGCCTGACACTTCTTCTTTTGCGCTTTTGTCCAGTTTCCTCAAATTTTTTAAGGACACCCTGCACACCATGCTGAGATATGTCAAGTTTTCGGCTAATGACTGTTTGGGAATCACCTTGTTGGTGCAAAAATACTATTTTACGCCTGCCAAACTGTGTTGTTTTTGCCATTTTTCATAGATTTAACCAAAGAAATGGGAACAAATAATGTGTTTTTGCAACAGGCTGATAGTAACAAAGTGCCTAAAGATAAAATATAAAATTGGTTCTTTGGTAAGTTGTCTGTTATGTGTAGACACAACACTGGTTCATCCTTTGAGTTAGGTGCCTTTTTTTCTGCTTAAATGATTCATAGGTCAGAGTTAAGTGGCTTAACAAACAAAAAACATTCCTCTAAAAATGGTCCGGTACAAGGACTGGATTGAAAATGAGTGAAAAAGCAGCCAATGTCCAAAATAAAACTTTAAAAGACCTTCAGAAAGCCTGAAGAACTATTGCTCAAGAGCACTTTAAAAAATTACAAGAAAGTCTGGCTCCTTGGACGCAAAATATAAAGAAATGAGGGGTGGCTCGAGACCTTTGAACAGTACTATATTACTAAAACTCTCTCAGTCTCAGCTGGTATGAGGCTGCAGTAGTTCAGAAATGAATGAAACAAACAGAAATTGGTTTAGTAAATGGAAGAGGAGAACGAGGAAAAAGAAGAGGAAGGTGACCCTGAACCGTTACTTTTATGAAAATCACCAACTGACAGTTGTTTTGGTCAACAAAATCAGGATGAAATCATTGCAGTTAATATTAAAATTGCTGAGAAAATCTTGAGGAAGATGACCTGCAAGCTAAACTGGAGGCTGTAGCAGCAACTCACATTTGCAGCGGATTTAAACTCATGAAGACGTTTTGGCTGCTTCAAATTTAGTGCATTTGCATATTGATGATCACTTTTTATTTTCCCAGTGAGGTACAGTGCCCTTCATGATGATTTAAAACCATTCTGCATATGTAGGCCTATCCTGTATGTCTAATTCTTGAAGTAGGAAAAAAAAAAAAATCCTGACCAGTAAAATCAAACTGGCTAGGGCCCATCAAACATCTGTGCCCAGGGGTTTTTAAATTCTGATCCAAGCAGGGACAGCAACCTAAAGACTCTCTAGTGCAATCAGATTTGATAAACAGCTCGTTCCGCCTGTTATCATTCATTATTTTACTAATAAACATAAATTTAGTAAATTTCTGTTCTTGGATAAATGTCTCTCCTCCACTCTTCATTGTGTCCTCCTCACATACAACAGAGTCCTTCACGGACAAACACACATGCCCGGAGAAACAAAAAGTTCAGGAGGTGAGATAAACTAGGGTCTCTGCAAATGTGCAGTTAAATTAAAGAGCAACTTGCAGGTTAAGTTTTTCTCTAAATTCAAACAGTTTGGTCCATAAAGACACAGTTTTTGTAGTTTTGCCTCTGTGCAGCACCACAGTGGATTTCAAATCAAACAATCAAGGTGTGATTGAAGTGCAGACTTTCAGCTTTAATTCAAGTTCAAACTGTTCAGGAATTAAAGCCATGTGACCGATAGCAGCTGATCACCCATTAGTTTCTGTTATAGATAAGTATGAACATTCTTATATCCGAATGTGTGAGAGATAACTTCACTGTATTGTTTAGTAAAATAAAATTAACTAACTTTAGCTAGCCAGGTCTCTGCTGGTTCCCCTCACACCACAAATTAATTTCTCACCGGTGGCCGTTATTCCTCCTGAGCCTCATCTGTTCGTGGGCCTTTGTAAGGCCGTGCGTACCGATTTACACTTTCGACCTCTTCAGAGTCTAAACTCCTGTTTGTCTTCACATTTCTTTTTGGTGACACTGACCTTGCTCAGCAGCACTCTGTCACGTTACAAAAATTACTTTAAATGTTCTTTTAGTGCATGTATAAGTTTATTTTCTGGAAAATCTAAGTATTTCTTAATTTTTCTACACATTAATACACCTAGGTCAACAACCTGCAAGTTGCTTTTTGAGCTCTAATTTAAAGTCAGACCAACAGACAGAAACATCCTCCTTTTGTTTTCTCTTATTTTGAGATGAAGAAGCCAACAATCACTGTATCATCAGCAAATCAGAGCTAGCCTTACATTCATTAGGATAAAGAATAGATAAAACTGGAGGGATGACACTGCTCTGTCAGCCCCCAGTGTTGGTAATAATAAGGCTCTCTTACTTTTATCCAGCTGGACTGTGAATGATAACTCAGTGTGCGCAATAAAGAAATGAAAAGTGTTTTATTAGTTTGTCTATAATTAATACATCTATCAGAAACTTTTTCCTTGAACTGTGCATAAGCTTCAGCAGCCCTTCAGGGATCAAACTGCCTGTAAGCACCACCAGTAAAAATATCTTTTTGTTTACGAGTGATTCGATGTAACCGGACCTATCGCTCGAAAGCTCGCTACATTAGCGCAGCTCTGAGGGAACATCGTATTTTCTGTTTACTCATTAACCTGCAGATTGGCCGGGCTCCAGCACACAGGCTCACAGGTCAGCCAGGTTAGGCCCTCCTGAGGGATAATGCTGCCTGATAACAGGAGGCTTTACTGCTCAGCCTAATCCTGTGTACCAACATTAAGAGCTGCGTTTGGTCACAGATGCACAGCCAACAGCTGCATTAGCACAGCAGCTCGAGAGGATGAGTCATATTTTTGTTTATTTGTGGAGGATAGCGTGATTTTTTTGTGTTTGTGACGTGCAGCAGGTACAGGAAGTCAGCCTGTTTTGCACCCAGAATTATTTTTTTCTGGGTGAGCTCAGGGACGGATTTGGTCACAAATGGCTGTGTTTTTTTCCACAAACTAAATCCCCCAGTGGAAACAGGAATTGGGAACAGAGCTAGAATGGGATATGTTTAGCCTATCTTAGCATAAATCCCGGTAGCATGGGGAAACACAGAGGCTGACTGAGACTGATATCTATTTGAACATCACACTCTTGGATCAAAAGCACTTCTGGCTCCAAAAAAAAACTCACGTGGTGGTGGCAAAACATTAATGCTGAGACCTCAAAATGCATAGTTCAAAACTAATGTGCAACATCATGGTAGCTATGTCCATCCTTTATATACAGTCTGTGGTTTCAGGCACTGGATGAACTGAGGTAAATGTAAGACAAATATGGATTATTTTGAACTGTGAATCACACAAAGCTGCTCTGGTAGAATCCAAAAATGAAACTATGGATCTGGAAATAAGCAGCATAGGTCCACTTTAATTTTGTTAAAATCACAAAAGGTTTTAGTTTTGGATAGCAACTGCTTTCTTGTCCTCGAAAATCAAAAGTAAACTGAAGGAATGTGCTTCATTTTTTCAAAATGAATGATAAAAAAACGATAAATGAGAGCTCACACCGACTTACAGATGTCAGCACTTTGACTGTAAGAAGCATATAGAGTTTACATGTCACTGATTCTGTGAGACTGCACGTTCGTCTTTGGTGAAACTTTTTAACCGAACAAACTTCTTGTTTAAACCCTGGCAGTGGAGAAAGTGGAGATTAGGATTTCAAACGCATTTCCTCCATAGCCAACCATACATTTGGCACGAGGGAAAACCCGACCAGTCCAAATCCCTGGCGTGCTTGATGATATGTGATGTAATTGAGGTAACGACACGGCGTGGGAAGCAAGAGGAGGAGGGCTTTGTGGGACTGTATGAGAGCAGGAGGGAGCAGCAGGAGAGGAGACGGAGGAGAAGAACAAGAAGATGAAGAGGAGGAGGAGGAAAAAGGGGTCCGGCTGGCCGGCTACCTTGACCTTTCCTCGGGGGTTGGGTGAAGAGGTTAAGCAAACAGGTCATCGGCTTTGACAATAATCGTGGCTGCTGTGTCGTTCCTTGTCCCCGGGTGTCAGCGGGCATCCCAACGGCTATTCAGCAGCGCTCTTCAAAGAGCGTTGTTGTTGTAAGGAACCAGGGAGGGAGCGTGGACCACCTCCTTCACCCCCATTACTCCCTCCATCACCACCACACCAACATGGCCAGTCATGATTATCAGCCTCTAGTGAACGACATCTTCCAGTGTGGAATAAAACATTTTCACCACAGTGGGAGTGCTTGTTACTGCCACTTTAGATGATTATTGTTATTCTTTTAGCTGTAACTTTCTAATTTCTGTTTTTAAGAAACTTGCAACATAATATGTTTTATGAAAATGATAAATTATTCAATACCAATGACCTAACAGGAAAAGGTGTGCTTCTATTTTTATCCACAACTCCACAACACTGATATACTGACTATAATCAGTCTGTACCTTTAGACTCCAAGCTCGATGGTTCCTACTGAAAACAATATATATTTATATATATATATATATATATATATATATATAAATACACTTTTTTTTTTTGGATCCCATCCACACTGTTTAAAAAGTTGCGAAAAGAGCACCAAAAGGTGTTTAATTATAATCATAACTGGTGGAATATCTCATAACTAATACGTTAACCTCATAATATCTGCTGGTTAAAGGACCTGTTAAAGGATAGGGTTAGGATCAGGTATATCCAAATGGAAATCTTACAAATCTTACTGAGGACGAGTGGAAAAGTCTCAAATTCTTTTTGTATTCTATCAGAGAGAAACACGGCACTCAGAAAATCCTGAATTTAAGTCTATGGAAGAATTCTGTAACAGCAAAGATGGTAGTAGAACCATAACTGTAGGGCAGCAGTGCACATGGCATGGGTAACTTGCACATCTCAAACCACATTCTGCACATATTCTTGCCCTTTTCAGGGAAGGTCTTGCTTATTTCAGCAAGACAATACTAAACCACATTCTGCATGTATTCCAATAGCATGGCTCCATATTAAAGGAGTCCAAGTCTGGAGCATTATAAACCAAAAATGCAATGAAAAAGGCTCAGAACATTTGAGCAGCGGAAATCTTATATCAGGCAAGAATGGCAAACATTTAACTTTAAAACTACAGTAACTTGTTTGGCGTTGTCTCGTTTAACTGAGCAAGGCTTTCCTTAAAAGATGTTATCCAGATTTGTTATGTTGTCTTTGTACTAGGTTAATTAAATATAATGTTTAATTGATTTGTAAATCATTTCATTCTGGTTTTCTACACATTTTTTACTTTGATAAACTCTCAAACTGTAGGAAATAGTGACTTTTTTTGTGGACGTACAGTGCATAAAGAAGGATTTGGCGCTCTACTCTGTCTTTTTGGCAGTTAGTATGATTCATTGTGTGTTGTTTTTTGTGTTTTTTCTGATACGGGCAACAGATCAAAAACACTCGTGTCTTCTGAAGTCAGTGTACCACCATAAAAAGAGACTTCAAACGCTTGTGAATCAAACAAAGCCTCATTTGTAAAGATGGCAATACATCGTTGTATGACACCCACTTCATCACCACATCAACTATTCAATAATATAATATTGTGTAAGTTAATCGAAGCATTTCAGGTTTGACTTTTCTGGGTACTACCCACATGGATTCTTTCACCTCCCAGTTCAGGTTTTTCTTCTTCTATGACCTGAAAACAAGGTGTGCCAACATCGCTGCACCAAAGGTTAAAAGCAGGACTGCAAAGCGTGTGAAATATGAGATGGAAGGCAGAGTTTTTCAATGCGTATCGGCGCTACGCTACACTGACTGGACCAACTTTGCTAATGGTCTCTCTGGCTTCTCGCCAACACCGTCTCCCCTCAGCAATCTCCTACTTTTCCCACTTTTCTTTTCATTTAGTTACTCACCATTACAAGGCGTTTAGCTTGACCTCTGCCACTTGTCCTTTTAGTCCTCCCTTTTCCCATCTTTCTCTCAATTTAACTTTATCTACCCGCCTTTTTTTGTTGTTTTTCTGAGCATTGCATTGCATTAAGTCTAACCTTTTGTCTCTTTTATCACTTCTGTCAGCTTCCTTTCCTTTTTCTTTCTCCATCCATCTCTTCCTTTGTGTAATTGGGTCGGTTTGTCTCTGTGCTGCCTTTATAGAGGAGAAAAGGTTTAACTCTTCCTGGATTAGGGACCCCTGTGGTGCAGTGAAGGCATGGAAGACAAGCATGGAAGAGGGGATATGCTGATGCTGAGATTCCTGGGTTTGTCCTTTAGCTCATCTAATGCCGCTGAAGACTTACTAAAAGGAAGAAAACCATTTCTTAAAATTTCAGGAACCAACCCAAAGACATGGACCCAACCTGAAGCCAGGAGTCAGACTTAAACTTGATTGATAGAGAGTTAAAGTGGGACTATCAATGTACTGAATGAGATCACAGATTAGTGTTCAGTATTTTTCTTTGTTCCACTTAGTGTTCTGGTTGCAGAGCTCTCTCGGCTCAGTGGTTTCAGTAGTAAATCTGACCTTTGAGATGAAAGCCTTGCCGTCCTCGTCCAGTGATCATGATAACTCTGTCAGGAATTTGTCCCGGGTGGGGCGGCAGTCACGCCTGGTCAAACCTCTTTGCTGGTCTTTCTCCTTCCTCTGTCAATGGGTTCACTGAGCCGTTTCGCCAAGATGAGCTGTTAAAAGTAGAAAATCACCCACGATTAAGATTCATTGCAGCATCTGTTGCTGGAAGTGCTCATTGTCAGGAGGTCAAGTTGCAGATATGATGCTAACAAAAGCAAATACAGTATAGTAAAAGGACTGAGTTAAGTTTAGCTGAAAATGAATGCATTCTCATTAAATGGACATAAATTAAAATATGCATCTTATCCTCTCCAGTTTAACTTCACACTTACTCATGCAGAAAGATCATACTGCCAGCAACGGAGCCCAGTTAACTACAAAAGAAGGCCTTTAACCTGAAGGGTTGTGCTATGTGTTGTAGCAGTGCTAATGTAAATCTTTTTTGCTGTGCTAAAAGTGTTAATGTAACTTTTGTTGATAAAGTTAAGCCTTCAGACAGATCCAGCAAAAGAAATAAATTCTTTTTTTTAACTAAACTTCATGATGCACTGGATCGGAAACAGACCCACGAAAATCATAACCCTGCAAGAAGTTTCCAAACTGTGACGAGCTAATCTGAGTAGACTCTAACGCAGGACTGTTGCAGGACACAGGACACAACAAGCAACCATGACTCAGAGGAGCAGCAATCTAACATTAAAGCCCATAGAACAAATGTTAAGTCAGAATAAACTAAAAAATTACGATGCTTATTTGCATCCAAAACCAATTTTTAGATACTAAATCTGCTGTTTTCACCTTCTGCAACAAGAAGCAAGGACTCTTTTGCCAGTTGGATTCAAGGTCAACTCTAATGCCAAAACCTGCAGTTTCTCTAAAGTCCTCTTGAAGCTCCAGCAGTGAGTCAGTCCCCATAGACTCCCATGTTAAAATGTCCAACTTTACAGCAGAAATAAACATGTTTACAGCCTGATACAAAACACGGGTGAATTTTTATAGCTCACCCGTTTAAATTCTATTAAGACTTAAAGTTTGAGTGACAGGTAGCTGTAGCTGCTAGCTGTCTGCTAAGACAGACCACTGAACTGGACCTCTAGATCCACTTCCAGGTTTTTGTGGCTACTTGGATTAGGGGAGTGGCTCATTTAGAGTCATGTTTGTCATCTGGGCTGATTGCTCATCTGAAGGTACATATGGACCTCAACAATTAATCTCTTGCTCTCTTCTGCAGGTCACCTGGGTTTGTTTGATCTATCGGTTGATCTGCTGGCACAGCACAGCTCCACACATCCACACACTACATGAATTACTGATGAACTGACGACATATTCAACTTTTGTTTTTTTTAATTTTATTTATTTTTTTATGTAAGTTATGTGTGGTCTCGATGTTTTTTCCTTCCCTTTGAGCCAAGGTTGTGACACTGTGTGGTTAACTGTACTAACAGACTCCAGTTTTGGTGAATGAATTAGCAGTTATCTGTGTCTGTGCAATACACCCATACAGTGTTTGGATAAAAGAAATAAAAAAACCAGAATGCTAAAATCACAGTTTTCAAACGGGACTTCACAAATCAGTGGGTGACACGAAGTGGCTTATATGCAGTCTATTTTTATGGCACATCACTCAAAGTTAAATGTTTATGTGACAGTTCAGGCTAATGTATTGGATCTAAATCTGATCGATCTGAATGGTATTTGAGAAAGCTAAAGTGTCATGTTTTAGCTTCTCTGAAGCACTCCACCTTCAAATTTGGTCAATGATTGAATTGCTAAAGTTGAGGGTTTAAAACAGAGCTTCACAAACTAATGGATGACATCATGGATGTCAGTCTAATAATATACAGTCTATGGCTGGACTACAGATACGCGGAAGAAGCGAATTCTGATATTTTCACTGTGACTATGATGTACCATGTGATAAGATGTGACAAGGCCCAAAACTGGTGACAGTTAAATGAGACTTTACCCAACCTGATCAGTATATCAGTATTATTTGGATTCTGTCTGACTCAGGGTCAGGTCAATTCAAGTGGACCTCGATAGGCTTGCAAAACTGGGTGAAACAATGGTTTTTCCATGTTGAGCCACAAGGATCAGGAAATACTGACATGAAAAATAAAAAATTATGTAGTTTTGCTGTCTCTGATCAGCAGTAGGTTGGTGGTTACAATGTTGTGACAAAAACATTTTAAGTACTTGGCACAACTGAAGCCAACGATGCTACCTGTTGTCAGTTTGTTGGTGTTTTGAGGGGTAACGGGCTGAGTAGCTGGAGCCACAATGGAAAGGGGTCTATAAAAAGACAAAAATAGAAATTTGTCTTTTTCCTATTTTTAATTCTCAGGAGTCTTTGCTTTTTCTGAAATTATAGATGCAATACATCCAGGATTCACCATCAGTCCACTATGGTAGATGCACTCATGGCATAAAGATGGCTAAAACTAGTTTTATTTGATACTTGAACTACTCTGTGCCACTTCAGCTGGTGTCAGTGGGTCTGAAGCTGGTTTGGCCTCCATCCCACTTCCTCTCATCTTGTTCATTTCCATAAAAGTGACTTCACCTCTGGCTGTGTGTTGATGGTCTGTTAAGAAAAGATGACTCCCTGCACGCTTTGTTTCCAAACGTTGGCTGACAACAGGCACATGAAGCTCTGCTTCCACGGAAAAAACTCAGAGGAACAAACCGTCCAAATGGAGTCAGACAGGGGGACCATTAAAGGCCTGATGTGTTGTCCGGATCAAACTGATGGTACAGATGTTTTCTTTATATATAAGATTTAGACTCTGATGGACTGCATCATGTCATCTGAACTAATTTAAGTCTGGACTCCTAGGTACGTCTGCTTGGCATTTCTCGTGGTCACATCATATGACCGTATTGTAAATAGAAAGCGGAGCCTGCAGGCAGTTGGAGAGGCAGTTACCAACAGTTCATCAGCAGATCATTTGATCATCTCAGATTTCTCCTCCTTGGTTTTAGAGGTTTTCAGCCCATCCAAGAGCTTGTGAGGACTGATATTTTTCAGACAGCTACTTTTCAAATTATGGATCAGATTTGATGTCCAGAAGATGCTGACATGCTAAGTAACCCTCAAATGATAAGCTAGCTCCACTTGCATTAGAACAAAACTGACTGGTGGAGTTATTACTTCACAGTTACCTCATATATAACATTTAGCTATGGGTTTACTGACTCGTATTATTATGGTTCTGACATACCAAATGGAAAAACTTCCCTTTCTACTTTATTCTGGAAAAAAAGTGTTCCTAAAAATCAAATTTAACGGAACTGAAACTATATTTGTATAAAAAAAATATAGTAAAGACATAATTTTACTAAGGAAATAAGGAAAATACGAAGTAAAAAAATGTTAATGTTAAAGAGCTGCTCTACAAAGTAACTTAATTTGGGAACGATGGGGCGCTATATTAGAATAATCCAGTTCTTTACTACAATAAATAAAAAGTAAAAAATACAGAAAAAGCTACAATTTGAAAAATACCCGAGTACCTCTCTAAAACGGGACTAAAGTGGAGAACATGCTGCAATTACTAAGTTCATAGCTAAAAATGGTCTTGTAGTGGACTACGTTATGTTTAACAAATATTTCTAAGCTTGTTTCCTCACTATCAATTTATATACATTAAGGGGCAGAATATAAGGAAAACCTAAAGGAGAGACAGAGCTTTCGTGATTTTTTAGGTTTTTGTCAGAAAAGTGTTTGAACACTTAGAAAAAGAAGTTCAAACTGCAAAACTGAGTAAAACTCAGAGTGTCTAAAATTCTTGAAAGAGTAGTTGTAAAACAGCTGACTGATCATCTGCAGAGGAATGGTTTATTTGAAGAGTTTCAGTCAGGCTTCAGAATTCATCACAGCACAGAAACAGCTCTAGTGAAGGTTACTAATGACCTTCTTATGGCCTCTGACAGTGGACTCCTCTCTGTGCTTGTCCTGTTAGACCTCAGTGCAGCATTCAATTCAATTCAATTCAATTCAATTTTATTTGTACAGCGCCAAATCACAACAACAGTCGCCTCAAGGCGCTTTATATTTTAGGGTAAAGACCCTACAATATATTCGATACCGTTGACCACAATATTTTACTACAGAGATTAAAACATGCCATAGGTATTAAAGGAATTGTGCTGCAGTGTGCTGCATCTTCCTATCTACACCAAGGTAGAACAGTTTGAATCCACCTCCAATGCTCCTGGCCTTGCTTCCCTTCCACCTGGTCTCCTGCACACATAATATACACGATATTGCCAAAAGTATTCACTCACCCATCTAAATCATTTAATTCAGGTATTCCAATCACTTCCACGGCCACAGATGTATAAATTCCAGCACCTAGGCATGCAGACTGCTTCTACAAACATTTGTGAAAGAATGGGTCGCTCTCAGGAGCTCAGTGAATTCCAGCGTGGTACCGTGATTGGATGCCACCTGTGCAATAAGTCCAGTCGTGAAATTTTCTCACTACTAAATATTCCACAGTCAGCTGTTAGTGGTATTATAACAAAGTGGAAGCGATTGGGAACGACAGCAACTCAGCCATGAAGTGGTAGGCCACGTAAAATCACAGAGCGGGGTCAGTGGATGCTGAGGCACATAGTGCGCAGAGGTCACCAACTTTCTGTAGAGTCAGTAGCTACAGACCTCCAAACTTCATGTGGCCTTCAGATTAGCTCAAGAACAGTGCGTAGAGAGCTTCATGGAATGGGTTTCCATGGCCGAGCAGCTGCATCCAAGCCTTACATCAC
>VUQI01054563.1:5275-18226 GCA_015106735.1 Paratilapia polleni | reverse complement strand
CCCACCCTATGCAGTTTTAACAGCTTCAACTCTTCTGGGAAGGCTTTCCACAAGGTTTAGGAGTGTGTTTATGGGAATTTTTGACCATTCTTCCAGAAGCGCAAATTGTCCAAAATGTCTTGGTATGCTGAAGCATTAAGAGTTCCTTTCACTGGAACTAAGGGGCCGAGCCCAACTCCTGAAAAACAACCCCACACCATAATCCCCCCTGCACCAAATTTTACACTTGGCACAATTTGGAGGTCTGTAGCTATTGACTCTGCAGAAAGTTGGCGACCTCTGTGCACTATGCGCCTCAGCATCCACTGACCCCGCAGATGCGTGGGCACGTGGCCTACCACTTCATGACCGAGTTGCTGTCGTTCCCAATCACTTCCACTTTGTTATAATACCACTAACAGCTGACTGTGGAATATTTAATAGCGAGGAAATTTCCCGACTGGACATTATTGCACAGGTGGCATCCTATCACGGTACCACGCTGGAATTCACTGAGCTCCTGAGAGCGACCCATTCTTTCACAAATGTTTGTAGAAGCAGTCTGCATGCCTAGGTGCTTGATTTTATACACCTGTGGCCATGGAAGTGATTGGAACACCTGGATTCAATGATTTGGATGAGTGAGTGAATACTTCATATACTACAATATAGTGTATAATGACATCCCGTTATGGGCACAAATAGAAATAGCTAGTACATGAGGCACAACTGCGCTCAGGTGACCGATAGAAACAACTACGATCAACCAATTACAATCAGATGACAAACCACACATTCAGGGGTAATGCAACCAATGGGCCAAAGCACCTAAATTGACTTATTTTGAAGCGTGTGTGTCTACTGTACATAACAGAGGCTTACCATGAAATTATTTTAAATGGTCTCTGTCTGGTAGTTATTTTATGGATGCGACATCTTTCTCAAAATATTTCTCAAATTATTCTTATCAGTCCCACCAAAAAGAGTATTATTCACATGAAACATCTGTGGTTTTTCTGTTACAACTACAGTATTTAGACATAAATAAGATAAAAACCCTTCCACCAGCCTACCAATTTGTGGTACTAGGAAAAGAAATAAAGAACACATTTGTCTCTTTCTCTCCAATTTTCTTGTTAAATCTTGGATAAGTATAGATGTGTAAATAAAGCCAGAGACGGTTAGAGGGGAAGTGACATTTGTGAGAGTGGGCCCTACCTAGAGACTGTATAGTCACGTATCAAAATGGCCAGGATGATAGTTTGGTTGATCTCCTCTTTAATCTTTAATCTTGTTTTAAATGTAAAATCTAACAAAATAATTAACTTAAAGTCTTGATCAGAGAAGTAATTGATATCTAAAGTTGTGGTGGAGTAAAAAGGTCAGTGTGTAATGAAGTATAAGACAGCAGAAAATTACTACTGCATTCCTTTATAATTTACAGAAATACATATCTTTTTTTTGTTTTTACTGTCTGCTCCTAAAAGGCTCCAAAGAAATTCAGGTGAATTAGTTAGCTAGATAGTTAATGTAATGCTAGGATCTCCTTCGATGTGCCACAGAGTCTGACAAAGTGAAAATTTTGTGTTGTCAGAATTAGTTATTCATGAGTGAAATGTAGAGCCACACAAGAACAGCTAAAGTTACAGAAGCTTTACAGAGTTTGTGCATCAGCACAACGAGGCAAGAGACAAGACCAACAGACCCAGATCTGGACTGGCATTTTTAGTCAGACCATGATCAGTCAAAACTGCACAGATGGTTCAGTTAAATACGTGCGCATGGGCTTGTTACTAGTTGTTGCTGGTACTTCTGTAGGTGCAGGTGTAGCAGCAGCCCTGATAGCTAACATGTCGGTTAATTTGACACATTTTGCTGCATCTGTTTCTCGTTTCTTTCTTTATCTCTCTTAGCTTTTCAGCTCCACGTTTTCTCTTACGTTTCTCCATCTTTATCAGCCACTTCTTCCACACTAAACTGTGTTCTACAAGGTGCAGGAGGGCACAGGGAAGGTAGGGGAGGGGCCTGTTGTGTTAAGAGATTTGATTGGGCAATCCAGTGTTAGTAATGAAAATGAAGGAATGGGCTGCTGTCAGTGTTTGTAGGGCCAGTGCTTAGCCTGTATAATTATATGGACAAAGAAAAAAAAATTATATGACCCATCGGCCCACCGGGCAAATGGCCGGTATGACAGATTACCAATCCAGATTACAGACCTGAAGATACCTGACTTCAAGGAGGTGATTGATTTTTTTTAAAAACAGATTTGTCTTATTAAAATTCAATAAGCTAGCAAATTTGTTTCTCTGTGTCATGTAGATAAACACACATTACTGTACAAATGCTTTAAGATCAGCTGAGTTAAATTTAGTGGTACAATGCGCAGTTTTTCTATATATACATGTCGTGTGAAAAAGAAAGCTTTCACAGGTCTGCACAGAGTCCTGTGAAAGCTGTAAACACCCCCTGATACAACATCGCTTCAGTTCATTGAGGTTTGTGGGCATTCGTTTATGTACAGCTTTCTTAAGGTCCCGTTGCATAATTTCAAGGAGGTTGAGGTCTGGACTTTGACTGGGCCATTGCAACACCTTGATTCTTTTCTTTTGCAGCCTTTCTGTTGTAGATTTCGTGCTGTGCTTGGGTTCATTGTCCTGTTGCATGACCCAATTTGGTCCAAGCTTTAGCTGTCAGACAGATGGCCTCACATTTGACTCTAGAATACTTTGGTATACAGAGGCGTTCATGGTCAGTGACTGCAAGGTGCCCAGGTCCTGTGGCTGCAAAAAAAACCCCCAAAATCATCACCCCTCCACTACAGTGCTGACAGCTGATATGAGGTGTTTGTGCTGATATGCTGTGTTTGGTTTTCACCAAATATGGCTCTGTGCATTATGGCCACACATCTCCACTTTGGTCTCATCTGTCCAAAGGACATTGTTCCAGAAGACTTGTGGTTGGCTCAGAAACTTTGCAAAGCTAAGCTGAGCTGTGCTGCCATGTTCTTTTTGGAGAGAAGAAGCTTTCTCGTGGCAGCTCTTCCAAACAAGCCATACTTGTTCAGTCTTTCTCTAACTGTGCTGTCATGAACTTTAACATGCTAACTGAAGCCTGTAGAGTCTGGGATGTAGCTCATGTTTTTTTTGGGGGGTTTTTTTGCAGTTTTTCTAAGCATTGCAGTCTGACCTTGGGTTGAATTTGCAGAGACATCCATTCCAGCTGAATGTTGCAGACCAGCAGACTGCCAGAACTTCTGCTCTTATAGAGGTGGTCACACTTGCTGATGATCAGTTAATCAAGTGCATTTGATCAGCAGCACCTGGCTGCTACTTCCCCTTTTAATTCCTATGGAAGCAGTAAGGGTGTACTTAGTTTTTCACAGGACTGCACAGAATCCTGTGAAAACTTTCTTTTTCACATTACTGTAGCTGTGTGTGTCTATGGCTGTCTAACTGTTTCTTTAACTACCTGTTGGTCTTTGTAACTACCACTCTCTGTTAGCAGTCTTCCTCTGCTTTTGTAATTCAAAACTACCTGTAGCTTTTGTGTCTTTGCCTGTCCCTCTCTGTGGCTGCTTGTCTTGGTAAGTTCAAAGGCAAAAGGAAGCGCCAGGTTCCCTCCTTTCTTTTTCACTAACAACTTTTATTCAAATAAACACGAATCTGCAGATTAAATAAATAGATACCACAAGATTTGAGATGACAGACAAAACCACTTGCTCAGATTTCTTCAGCGTACATTAACATGTTGAATTTGTATCTTTTAACTAACAACGTCTTCTCGATGTGACAGTGTTTTAAACGAGCTCACTGCACTCCTGTGACAAACATCCCAATCGGCCAGGTGGCTGCTCCAAAAACCTTCTACACAAGCTTCAAAGTGTTAGTCACCTTGACTTGCAGGCAGCGTGCATTGCCATATAAAGACATAACGCCTTTCATTCCTGTTTCTAAAGTGTTGCATGTCACTGTCACTTCCTTCCTTGTAGATTTGAATAGATTTGTCATCGCCCTGCTTTCTGTGCCGACTCCGTGCACTGTCTGTGAAGCAGTGAGCAGCGCAACAGCCTGAGGGGCCAACTGAGGAACAAAGAGAGTGAGACAGACGGACGACAAGTAACCCACCACGCCCAGAGATCACCAGCCTCCTCACCGCATCTCTCAGGTAAAGAAGGATGAGGTCAGGTGGCTTCTGATCCACACAGATGTTTCCTGAAGGCATAACTGCAGGATGAAAGAGAGACTTAGATTTTTTTTATTTTAATAATTAATTTTAATTCTCTCTTGCAAGATAGAGGGAAGAGTGAGAAAAACAAAGAGGCGAAGTGTGCACGTTACCTTAAATCATTCAAAACCTGCCATGTATAAATAAAAAGATAAGAGCAGTTAGAAGTAGAATGAGGCCTACGGGGGAGAGGAACAAGAAGTCAAACCAAATTCAGCGAGCTGAAAAGGAAGTTTGCGGTTTCAGTTCACTTCAGCTGCAAAAAAATTAAAAAATCCCTCTAAGATGGCAAGGGTGGGCAGAAATTTAGCAATCAGCTCAGGGCAAGTGATTAATACTTTATATTTGGATAAGATGTTATATTGTGGATATAGTGCACTCAAGCCTGCTTAAGTGATGCACACTAATGAGGTTTATCACATGCACATACTCTCACAGAGGCTTGAGGTGAGGCAGAGGCCATGCTGCTTAGAGACAGCCCTGCTTCATTATACTTTGTGTGTTTGAGGTACTTGTACTTTGCTCAAATATTTCCTATTTTTCCACATAATACTTCCACTCCACGTCACTTCAGAAGTAAATACTGTGCTTTTGACTTCATTTGTCTGATAGCTGCAGATTCAAACACAAAATCACCTGCTAAAACGTGCTGCACTGCTCTAAATGAACTAACGTGTGCATTCAGTGCAGTAAATTCTGATGTTTAATTGTATAGCGTGTTTCATATTGTGGCACTGCAGATGTTTGGCCATTAAAAAGCTGTCTAAAAATGCTAGTGTTTCCTGTGCTGTGAGGTTTTGTGAGTAAATGATGACATGCAAGAAGGAGGAGGTGTGTGTGCGCAGCGATGAGGAAACTAACCGCCCCCACTTTAATGCATGGAACTAAGTAAAACGGTGTATTTGCATCATGTTTTCTGCATGCTTTTCCATCATTTAAACTAAAGGACACCACCTTGTAGCAGCGTGCAGTGATTTAATGGCTCAACCTGCTGTCTATCTTTACAAGAGTAGTGGATGGAAATGCATGCATTTTAGTTGTAATTTTTTTTTTTTTTTTTGCAAATTCATTTACATGTTTTAATTGCAAGTGCAGTGGTTAGTACTGTCACCTCACAGCAAGACGGTTCCTGGTTTGAACCCGCTGGGGCCTTCCTGTGCGGAGTTTGCATGTTCTCCCCATGTGTGCGTGGGTTCTCTCCGGGTACTCTGACTTCCTCCAGCATTCCAAAGTCATGCACGTTAGGTAATTTGGTGATTCTAAACTGGCAATAGGTGTAAATGTGAGCGTGAATGGTTGTTTGTCTCTCTGTGTTAGCTCTGCGTCGGGCTGGCGACCTGTCCACGGTGTAACCTGCCTCTCGCTCAGTGTCAGCTGGGATAGATTTCCAGCCCCCCTGCAACCCTGAATTGGATGGATGTTTTAATTGCCAATAAAGCCTGGGTTGCTACATGAAACCCACAGCCTATGGAGTGATCTTAAAACATCTCATCTTGTCTAATATGTGGTTTCAGAGATATTGAATTCGTGGTGATATAAACTGGAGAAAAGCAGCTAATCATGTTTCGGAAGCTGGAATACTTCCTCAATCAAAAGGAGTAGTCATTTAGCAAAATTATTTCTCAGCCATTGGGAGGATCTACTAAGAGCTGTAGTGTTCAGATCTAAAATATAGATTCAAATCCAGATGTAAAAAGCACAGATGTATAGTCAGTACTTAAAGTACTTACAAGGAAATATTCTTGTATTACTTACATCTGTTAGATTATAGTAGATTATTTTATTAATCCTGAGTCATCAAAGCGTTACTGTTTTAACTGCTCTATGCACACTGTGATAGTTAAGTGCAGGTGCTCCCCAACCTGGACTACATTAGAAAGTAGTGCTGAAAAACATACTGTTTAAAAAATGGTTACATTTAATTTGGCGAACCCTGTAGAAGCCATGTGAACCATAAACTGTATGGAAACCTTTTCAAAAATAAAACAAAACAAAAATAACAATAGCAACAACAAAAAAAACTTGTGCATGTAGATACTAAATTAGTCAATCAGAAGCACTTTATAAAAATATATAGAACTAAAACTGTGAAAAGAAACTGCAGCTTGTTGCCACAGACTGAAGCAGATGTACAGAAGAGCAATGATCTTATCAGCCCAGTGACACCTTGCACCATAAATGCCAGACTGAGTCATTTGATTACCATGAGCTCTTCTAGAGCTTTGATCATATTAAAAGTGTTAAGACCTGCACTTTAGCTGAGCTCAGTTTCGTTTCTGCTTCTGACTGGTGGCTGTTCCAGGGTAGACTTCTCTTTTTCAGTGGTTTAAGGCCAATTCCCTTACTTCTTAAATGATAAAACTTATCATTTAAGTTTGCACATGGGGAATTTGGCTCTAATAAGAATAAGAGGCCCGGGACATATTTTTAGCAGTTAGAAAACAATTGTGGCTCATAATTTTGTATATTTGTAGGTTAGTAGTTGCCAGTGGTTGAGAGTCCTGCATCCTCATCCATCTGTAGTAGTGTTGGTTTTTGAGGAAACACATGTAAACAACCTGTAGACAGGCTTCCACATCCAAAGGGCTGCAGAAAGGACGTAATCAGCTCCTGCATTCAGTTGGCTTGGATGAATAATTTTCTCATTTTTGCTGCAGCCCAAATCACATCGTCCAGTCCTCCATCAGGGACATTTGACCTCCCACTTGAGGCTGAGATACATTGTGTACCTGGTCACTTCATTAGTTCTATATCTAAGTTTAGGGATTTGGGACACTTCTAGATCAAATTGATTCGTACATCTATAACCTGTCATCATTAGGGAAAAATAAAGGGAAAATGCTGCATGCAATGATCATGTTTTTCTTTCATTTTAAAACAATTCCTTCTGGTTTGATAGGGTTCAGTTGTTTTTTCGATGTAGAGATACTCATTCATAGAAAAAAAAAATGTGGGTGTTTTTATGCATTTACATATTCTGTCTTATACCTAGATTAGCTGCATGAGTCACAGCTCAAAAGTACCTTTATTTATCTTATACTGGGCCTTGGTGGAGCCTCTCAGTATGTATCCTCTGTCTTATACGAGTCGATTTAGCTCCCTTTAAGGCAACTTTCTTCTGATTGGCTGCCCCTCGTTAACACAAGCTTCAAACAGCAGGTAGGTGGGGCTCCTGTGCTCACAGCCAGAGCTGTGTGCCTGAGATGACCATACTAAGGATATGCACATGACACGACATGATGTAGAGCAAAATGTTAATGGGTCCCTTTTAATGAACCAAACAACAGTAGACTGGTGGGAGGTGGGAGGAAGATTTTCTCAGTCCAGGCAGTATCTTGGGTCTTTTTACACATTTTGCTCTACATGCATGTTGCAAACAACATGACCATGATCTTCATTCATGAAATTATTGTAATAAAAATAAAATGACAGATACCTCAAGCTGACAGTCATTTTAAATGAAGTATTTCAACATTACATTAGAGCACTTCTTCTTAGCTGTCTGCACTCACTTATGTTTTATCAATACCCCTCAAGTTGATTACACAATCTGAAATTGCCGACTGCAACACCTCTCTGTATACTGTGATACCATCTAATAAGTGAACACTGCTGAATGAGCTATGGATTTATAGCAAGGTTGTATTTTCTTATCTTTTGTTACATTAGGCTGTTTTTTTCTTCACCTGTCCTACGAATAGTCATCCGACCCCGTTTAAGTTTAAAGTGCCCTCACTGTAAATCTGTCTTGACATCCTCCTCCTTGGTCTCATGTGTGACCGTGTGTGGGCATGTTCTCACTTAACTGCCAAAAAAGGATCTGCAGTTGCCAAACGCGCACGGAGTGAATCATTGCAGACTGAAATATAACGTCCTGTGTGTGGTGTGATCACCACCTTCTCTGAACTGCTTCACTCTTCCTTATCTGCTGCTTTTTCCTTTCTTACAAAAAAGAAACGTTTCATGAATACATTTGGCCATTCTCACTATTTTTGCACTACGGGTGCAAAAATCTAAAATTAGGAGTGCGACAGCACTCCAAATAAATTGCATTCTTCATACGTGCAATGCATGACGGTGCAAAAAGAATTCAATAAAAACAAACTACAAACTCAAAATACCAACATGTATGACATGCATCTACAAATGAACTAATCGTTTTTGTTAATTTAGTTACTCCGTTACTCAAATGACACTAGAAACATTACCTCCACTGAAGCTCTGCCTCCTTGGCCAAGGTACTAAGTAAATAAATAAAACTTGATTGCTGCATCAGTTTTTACTCTGAATACCGAAATAAAGGAGACCAGTCGTGCTTTTTGAGACCTTTTGTCATATATGTCCTGTTACAGTGTCAGAAGTCAGTGTTACAAATAGTTAAAGTTTCCACACTTGCAGTCTGAAGCCTCAGGTTTGGCACTGCTCTGCCTTATTTGCAGTGGAACTTCTACTTCCCCATCGAACTGACATCATCGATCATAGCTTAAGTTTAACATAGTTTTAGTTGCCGGGGTTCCTCAGTTCCTCTAAATGGATTTGAACTTGAACCCATACAGATTTGTGAGTAAAGAACAAGAAAAGTGCAATCTGATTACTGCTCTTAGGTGTTGTGTCCTTATAGAATCTGTTTCAGACAGAGGTTGAAAGGTTGAGGTTGAGGGGGCTCCACCATGAAGACCCCAGAACTAAAACTTCTAACGTCCACAAACTTTCAAAGGAACCAAATGTGCCTTCCGAGTTCTCGGTGGGATCTAAAGCCCCATAAAGTTCAAGCAAATTAGTCTGCTGCCATATCAAAAAGCATTAGTGCTAACACAGCATTTTTGTGTGCGACAACACGGAATGGGTGCTGCCTCTCAAATTCCTGGTGGATGTTTGTCCCTGAATAAATGCTAAACACGGCTTGGACTTGTCATTGATCCGTCTATCATTGGATTTGTACAGGAGCTCTCAAAAACTAAATAAACTTGTTTATAGTTGCCTCTTTTCTTTTTTTTTTAAAAAAAATCAAGCTTACACTGTGGTTTTTTCATTCTCAACTTTAGATAGTGTGACATCATCTGTAAGGTTACAAATCAAGCCTTTAATCATAATACCCCAAAATTTTAATTCTTTGACATCTCTCTGACATCAGCGGCTTTGGACTTCATGGCTGCTGTCTAAATTCTGTCCAATTCTAAACTGTAATTCTCTGAATTCTCAGTGACATCGTATCACAAAAGTGTCGTGGCATAAGAGCTTCTGTGATGGTGGTACTTTTGGTAATACTGTCTAGCATAGCAGTAAGGGTGATGGTTCCGCCCACTGATTGCCTAGCAACAGAGAAAATACCCCAAAAATGAAATGACTTGAAATTCAGCACTGAACTGACTCAGCTTCCAACAGCTTAAACAGCTATCGAGCTAGGCGAAGAGAGATGCATACAGAGATTCCTTGATTTATTAAAGCGATGGCAGTTGGAAAGGCTGGGGACGGTTGCTAGTGCTAAACCAGTGATGGCTACATTTAGCGCTGCAAACCCCACCTTGAAAGTTCCTGAGCATTTAAAAAGTACTACTGCTTAGAGAGAGTTTTTGTGATTGAAACAGTTGTTGTACACCTTAAGTTTCATTCACTGCAATGGCTAGTAGAGGGACGATGTTCTTAAAAAAGGTCTTCCACACAGGAGGAGACTAGCACTGATGTAGTGACTGAAGACTAGGGAATGTCAGTGAAATTCAGCGATGACGGGTGAAATAGATAAACTTATCTCAACTTCAAGGTGAGCAATGACTACCAATGGGAGTAAAGGATACTTTTGATTGACATATGATGAGGTGGTAAATATATTTGAAGATTACCTACATAAGTGGAGCCTTGAACATCTGCTAGAGAACAGTCAAATGTGGACAAGGCTTAAGACGAATGAAAAGGCTGCAGTGGCTTAATGGGCCAGTGTATGACAAATAAGGAGTTTTTGTGAACCAGAAAGTTCGTGTGCGTGATATTTCCTCTTTTGGTAAAGAATTTGTGTATTTCTGACTTCACTATTCACTAGGTTGTTAAAGGTTACCTGTGGGATCTCAGATCTTATTACACTCAGAGTAACCAACAAAGAAACATTTGTCTGTCAGGCAGGAAGTGCAGCAGAAGGAGGAAGTTATGCTGGCAGAAGTAAAGTGAGAACTGTGAGCAGTTTGCTTCACAGTACAGAAAAAAAAAATCTGGAGATACCATCTCTTTCCTCTTTTTCTCTACCGCATGATCACCACTGGAAGGCTGCTCAGTCCTGTCAGGTTTTCACTTAGAAATTTAAGGATGTTGTGTTTTTTCTTTTGTCCCAGTTTCAGGTTCCTCTACTGATTTGCGTTACAACATGGCCACCACACAGATCTCTCAAGACGAGCTGGAAGACCTTAGAGAAGCTTTCGGTAAAATTGGTAAGACTGATGTTCACGTGATCTTTGAAGCTGTGCTCTAAAAATGTGAGACTTTCTTCTGTTAGTGTGTTTAAAAAGATCTATTCTTCTTATTAAAATGTCCCGGGTTCAAATTTAAGCTACTTTTTCTCTAAGACCAGTTCTCATTAAAATGATCATTCCCTTCTTCATAAACTTACCACTCAAACATAAAAACATTATATAAAGAAGAGATTGGAAAAACCAGAATTAACTAAAAAAAATAAATAAAAAAAAAGAATCCCTAAGGACAACAACACGACAGCTGACTAAACTAATGCCACTTCTTGGAACTTTCACCTCATTCACAAAATCAATAGGCAAAAAAAGTTTGGAAGAAGAATTTTGCATCTTAAGTCCTGCAAACAAAATAAAGCTGTCGGTGCTGTGTCATCACAGCAGCTGGACAGTCACAGAGATGAGAAGGAAGTTAGACACTAGACATGAAGTTAGATAATAAAACAATACCCATTACTGATATTATAGGCTAGATGTCATGTGAGGATATTACACAATCTGCAGTGTCAGTCATATTTGCTCCTCAATAACAAATGTGCTTGTGCAATTATTTTTTAGAATGAAGCCTTACGGACAAAAATATTTTCCACTGTTTTAATAACACAGGTTTTATAAGCCTGAAGAATAAAACTGCCATTTGATATATGAAAAAAAATGTTAATGTCTAGATGAGTTAATCACCAGAGCATATTTTTATTCTTGAACTCTACTAGAGTGGCTTTGCATGATTAAATAAACCACACCCTTATTTATCCCATTCTTAGCCTTGGTACAGCATCTCAGTTCAACCCTGTCTGAAACAAGAAATTTTAGCTCCACTCCCTCTCCCTTTAAGGCCAGTTTTCTTCTAATCGGTCGTCTGAACCCCGAGCTTTACTTATACTGACCTCCTCATATGCCACTTTATAGGGAAAGCTTAATAAAGTTGTGCTTTGCATTGTGTGTAAGCCCTAACCTCTCCATCCTCTCCCAGATGTGGACAATGACGGCGTTATCAGCAAGGATGAGCTTGATGCGGTCCTCAAGGCTGCCAACCTTTCACTGCCGGGCTACAGAGTGAGAGAGATGATGCAGGAGCTGAGCAAGACCAGGGAAGAGCTCAACTTTGAAAAGTTCACTGAGGCGAGTTAACTGGAGAATCATCACACAAATACACAGTGTGAACATAGCACATAGTGTGTTCCTTAATGTGGTTATCAGTCACTTTCTGCCTGCTGAAAAGACTAAAGAGTTGAACTCGAACAGATTATATAACTTTTTTTTTTTTTTTTTTTTTCCCCTCTTCAGATTGTCCATGGACTGAAGAGCACAGAGGTGGCGAAGAGCTTCAGGAAAGCGATTAATAAGAAGGAGGGAATCTGTAATGTGGCAGGAACCTCAGAGCAGACGGGCACTCAGCACTCCTACTCAGGTCAGTGTACACACACACAGACACACACACACACTCATTTTGACATCTTAGTGGGGAACTCCATTGACATAATGCTTTCCCTAGCCCCTTACTGTAACCCTAACCAGCAGAAATGAATGCCTAACCCTAACCCTTACCCTAAACCTAACCATAACCTAATTCTAACCCTAAAACCACGTTTTGAGTCTTGAAAATGCTCAAACATGCCTTCAAATTCGTGAGGACCAGCGTTTTGTTCTCACAAATCACGGTTGGTCCTCACAACTACAGTTTCATGCAAATTTTATCCTCACAAAGATCTCTAAACAAGTACACACACACACACACACACACACAGAATTCCCTCTTAAATGCAGAGATGTGTACTTTAATATGATGCCATGTGATATGAATCCGTGTTTGAGCTTTAAAAAACTGAGAAAAGAAGGAAAGGCCGTTTGATTAAAAAAAGCTGGAGAGAGAGAATCAGTTAATTAGATGTGAAGCAGAGGCAGAACAGGTGGGAGAACAGTTGATGTAGATGATCAGCTTCTCACTTTAATCTGCAGAGGAGGAGAAGGTGGCCTTTGTGAACTGGATCAATAAAGCTCTGGAGAAGGATCCAGACTGTAAACACGTTCTGCCCATGGATCCCAACAGCAACGACCTGTTCACCGCTATGGGAGATGGAATCGTTCTCTGGTACGTTCTACTTCACAGGAACATTTTTGGGAAACAGCGGCTTTCTCGGAGAGAGCTTGACGAGAAGTTTGAGAGCACTCTCGTCACCTTAGGTGACTTCTGAAGGCAGTTGGTTGCACTGGATTTTATTTAGGGGTATCAGAGTAAAGGGGGCTGAATGCTAATGCACGCCACACTTTTCAGAGTTTTATTTGTAAAAAA
>VUQI01054560.1:0-11523 GCA_015106735.1 Paratilapia polleni | reverse complement strand
ATGTTCATTTTACTCAAACATATACCTATGAATAGCAAAATCCGAGAAACCGATAATTTTGCAGTGGTCTCTTAATTTTTTCCGGAGCTTTAGTTATCAGGACAAATATTAAACTGTGATGTAAAAAAAAAAATAGATAAACATAAAATAGATTTAAAAAAAAAAAAAAGAATTAATCTTTTTATAACTCTATCGAGCACCTCTGTGAAGATTTCCTGAAAGCAGTACTTACAAACCACCATGTGAGGTTTTCTCTCCATTTCCTGGCTTATTCTGAAAAGTAATTTGGGATAATGAGCTGTAATCCATTTAAAGCCTGAGCACGCTTGCTCAAAAATATGTACAACACTACCCGTGTGGTCCCCCGACAGGTATTACACAGCCTTGTGCCTTTCGATCACTATACCAAGGTGATTAGAGATGCCAAAAAATACAATGTGACTCGCAGGAAAAAAATGAGATTGAGGATGCAAGGTTTGCACACAAAGCCTTTCATTCATGTGGGCAAACTCATCAATATATGCAATAATTAATATGAGTGTATATGATAGAATTGTGGCACTGTAAGAGGCTACCAAATTTAGGCTTTTTTGGCAACTTGCTGGCTACTTTTTCAGATTGTCTGTTCAGTCCATATGCTTGTCCTGTACAAAAAACAAACAAACCGAATGCCAGTGCATATAAGTGTGCACACACCCAAATCAGTCAGACTACACCTTTGATAATTTCAGCCTAGCAGAATAAAATGAAAAGAGATTCCTATTATTCCTACTTTTACATCATTATGTACAATGCAGTTTGTTCTCTCATTTTAAGCTTTTTTTGTGCTTTTCCAGTCACGTGCCTGCCTGTATTTGCAGCAGATTGTCACGCTACAGCTCCAGAACACTTATACCACGTACTGTACACTGATGCATTCACCTGGCATATTTCACCCCCTGCAAAGTGTTTCAAAACTGCAAGTCTGTTCTCTCAATGCAACAATCAGATGTGACCTTAATGTTGACAACAAGGACACCAGCAATGGATTACTTGTCAATTTGACTACATAACAGAATCATTGAGTTGGAAGATGAATTACCCTGCAAACCAGGCAGGACAAGTGGTGTGTGTGTTCATTTAAACCCGATTTATGTATTTAACGGCTTACGACGGGGTGTACGTGACAGAGTGCCACCAGGCGCCTAATTCAGATGTATTACAGCCAACGTGGTGGACTTCTGACTGACGGGCAAAACATAACGCTTGGAAACAATTATTCATGAGCTCTGTGGTGCTCTGTATTAGGTGACCGCTCAGTTTGATGATAAATGTTTCTTTTTTTTTTTTTTTAGCTCAGATTATTTTCCTCCATCAGCATCTATGAGCATCTATATGAGATTGTGCGCAGCAGTGCTAAGCTACGCTGGCCCTTCCCTTTGATAAGTGCCCTCAGTGTTATCGTCATTGTCGTCAACAATGCTGCCACTGTTACTGATTTAATCAGAGCCTGTCAATGTGTCCGCACCTCTGGAAGCTTTGTGTTCCATGTTGATCATTAAGTGTTGCAGACTGTGTGCACAAAAGCAAGGCTACTCTTGATCAATATGTCAGCAGCGATGACAGGCTTGTCAATGAAAAAAGTCCCCCGTGTTTAGCTACATTTGTGCGTGTGAGACATGCTTTTTTTTTTCCACCTCTGTATATGCCAATTTTTGAGTCAGGCAGTAGTAGGCCCACCATTCAGAATCTCTAAATCCACCAGTGGTCACATGTGCATGCATGTGTTTTAACTTGTGTGCACACATCCAGATCCTGTCGTGTTTTTTTTTTTTATTTTTTTTAGTCCTCACTATTTTCCGCATGGCCACTTATCAGTTTAATATGCTCCACTCACCTCTTGATTCTGTCCCTGTGCTCCACCACGGCCTGTCATTTCATTCTCGGTGGCTGCATCACGGAGCGGGAGACACCACGCGCTGTGCCTCCACGCTCCCTTGTTATCTGATATCTTTCTTCCTCGGTACGCTCGATCATCTAGAACCTTCATCAAGCAGAAGGAAAGAAATGCACAAACAAAAACAACATCATTAAACGCAGAAAATCGTTCTTATTCATTTGAGCGTTCAGGCTCCACGCATCACATCTATTTAGAGGAGGCAAATTGATTCAATTTGCCGTGTTTGCATCATGCTTAATTCAGCGGCCTCTCGGTGAGCTGTAAAACATGGTCGTTGGGGAGATGGTTTTATTTCGACTTTTTTTATTTATTTATTTTTTTTGGTGCACTTTAACCGCTGATGTGTCATCTCTGAAATCTCATTTATTAATGTAACTGAGCAGATGAATACGGCATAGAAAACTAACAACCAAAAAAAAAAATAAAAAAGCCTCATGGTAAAAAGCTGTAGATTAGGTTGTCAAAAAGCTCCAGCACTGATTTATGTGATATTACGGTTGTTCAAGCTAAACACCATATTTATCCCTTAGAAAATTAACAACTGTCTTTAGAATCTGCTGTTAAATAAACATGATAAGGACAGGGCATTTAAAAACATTTAGCTGTTAAAACAAAACTAGATTAGCAGCTAGATTACCAATTACAGACCCAATGAAGTGTGAAAACCTCCAAATTACAGACCTCTTTTCTCAATTTTTGCTTTATTTTGTCTTATTAAGACATTTGAAAACACAGAATTTATAGTAACCTCAGTTTTGTACATAGTATCTTATTCTATCATTTAGACAGAGTTCTATGAATGCATGTCAGCGTACAAAAGTGAAAATTAGACATGGGGCAGATATGCTGATGATCACTGAATGCTTTAGTACTTTTTCAGATTTAACCCAACTTTACTCTGGTCCCAGCTGGAGCTGAAATGTGGAGGTTGGCTTGGTTGCTAATGTGACAAAAAAACATAATTTCCTGTCTTGTGATAGAGCTAAGAAGTCAACAAATCATGACAACAGAGTGCATTTCTATCCATATTAACCAAAGTTGAGCAGTTTAACTCCACCCCAGCAAATACATTTATTTTACTTTAAAACTTCACTGTTTGATGCATGTTGGTGCAGGAAATGCCAAACTGTGCATTCATCGTTTAATACAAAATGCAAGGAAACTGTATATGAAACCTTAATTTGAGGGGTGTACTACAAAGCAAGTTTTACTTAGCCAGGCTTTCTTTGCATTATGGCTCAGTCAGTAAGAATAGGATCTTCTTGTGACTAGAAAAAATCAGTGGTTGCCCAGTGATTGCACTGAATGTTTTTTTGTTTTTTTTACTGCTGGAGACCAATTGCAAGTAGTTGAGCACGCAACACTCTCGACCTCTGGGCAACCACTTTCGATCACGGTCCGACTCAGACTGACTGCAGTCACTCTCAGACAGATTGGTGAAGGTTTGCAAATAATTGCCGTCTGATTTCTAAATGCAGACAGATTGTTAGCATGGTGCAATCAGTCTGAGTCAGTCTGCGCCAATGGGCTTCTGAAATGCTTCGACACATTTCTTTGCAATAGGGGACTTGACTCGACTGGTTGCCATCTGGTTGTATTCTGGTCATATTCTTATATAAAGGCAAGGTTGCAGAGCACCTATGTCATCTTGCAGTTAAATTGCCATCCTGCAGCAACTACGTCACTATTTGTGGAGGAATTTCTGAATTTCTGTTTCAGACCTATGAGTTTCTGGCTGGACTCTGAATGTAAGTAGTCAATGTGAATTTCTGTGTATGTAGACGGCAACAGATTTGCGATTTTTCCCAATTTATCACAGGTAATTGCCATATTATCACAGATTGCATGTAATTGCTAACTTGACCCCATTCAATTGCAAAGTGATAGCAGACCGACTTCATCTTATTGCTGCTTTATCACCGTCTTGATGCACCAAAGTTGTTTTGAAGACAGCAGCTGACTGTGAGTGGTCACAGACCTGGTCCCTGCCGTCAAAGCAACCATTTCAAAGGCAACAAGATTGCAAGTTCATTGCACTGTTGCAATAATTTTGGCCGTGCTGTGGTCTCAAACCACTGTTTTCCTTAGTGTGACTGTAGCACTAGCTGGTTTGACAAACCCTAAAACTACAGTCAAACACAATGGATATCCATCCATCCATTTTCTTCCACTTCTTCAATTCGGGGTCATGGTTGGGCTGGAGCCTGCCCCAGCTGTCATGGGGCAAGATGTGGGGTACACCCTGGACAGGTCGCTAGTTTGTCACAGGGCTAACACAGAGAGACAGACAACCATTCACACTGACGGCCAATTTAAAATCACCAATTAACCTAACATGCATTTCTTTGGACTGTGGGAAGAAGCCAGAGTCCTAGGGGAGAACTCCACACAGAAAGGCCTCAGCCAGCCAGTGGATTCAAACCCAGGACCTTCTTGCTGCTTCTTGCAGTGCTGACACCTGCACCACTGTGCTGCCCACAATGAATATTACTGTCCCATAATGAGGGAAAAGTTTAGTTTTTGGGACAATCAAAGTAAAATTCATTCTATTAAATATTCCAATAATTAGTCAACAATAGAATAAAGTCTGTAGTTTATCAGGAGTGTAAAATGGACTTGGCAGCAAATCATGACTAAGTATATAAACAGAATTATGGATTTTCACCAACTGAATTCCTCTGGCAACTCACACATACATTTAGTGCTACTGTAACTTTACTGAACTGCTTCCTTTGGTGACATTAACATATGGTTTAACAGGTTTGCAATTCTAAAATGTATCTCCTTGGCTGAATATACATTTTGCTCTTAAAACATAGTGTCTGGAATTTAATTGGCGCAAATGCATCTTCAAGCCAATTTTAAACCTAAATTCTGAAAATTCTGGCAATCACACTTTGTAAAACACCTGTCTGAGGCCTGTGCTATGAAATGGGTAACTTAAAGTTTAACCCTGGGTTTTCAGTGTTATGAAAATGTTTTCCTTCTTTTTAAAAAAGATTTATTTATGGCATTTTAGCCTTTATTACACAGGATGGTGCAGAGTAGACAGGAAAGCGGGGAGTGGGAACGACATGCAGGAAATGGTTTGGGCCGGACATGAACCCAGGCCCCTGCCATAGCCATTTCATATGGGATGCCTGCAACAGTGGTGCCCAAATGGTTCACTTCTTGCTAGGGTACATCACCCCAATAACTTATGCTGCAACTCTAACCTGCTCTGGAGCAGGTTTTGTTCAAGATAAGAGATCAGCACATACAAAACCATGACCTACTGACCAATAAATTCTCTGAAAAATAGGGTCATCATTCTTGGAAGATCCAGTGGTCCTCAGTGCACAGATAGTAAGAGGGTCCATAGTTTTAAGAGAAAGTCTAAAGTCTTTGTCTTTCCCTGACACACATCAAAAAGAGATATAGAACCACTAGGGCAACTTTATTTCTTGTATTTTTTTTTCTTTCTGGCTGCAAGCTATTTCATTGTTACAACCCTAACAATAGCCATGTAGTCCCAAAATAGGGCACTTAAGCCTTATGCATTTTACTTTTGGATCTTTGTTCTTTACTTACTATGAGACTGTTTAACACTGCTGCAGCTGAAAGAATACAGCTTGCTTGTCTTGTGCGCCACTATACCACTATACAGCTACATAATTTAATGGCATGGAAAACTGTAATTAAAGTCAGATCTCCCCGTGTCTTAATGATAGAGCCATAATAGTGATAATTGTGTTAAATTACACTGTTGGTATTTTGGTCAGTTTTCTTTCCTGGCCTTAAATAGACACATACAGTGGTTTTTAATATCAGGATATACCTTTCATATTGTACAGCAATTTTTCTACCAAACTCACACACCTGCGTGGGCTTCAGCTGTGTTGCTTTTACCCTTTATTATGTGGTTAATATCTCCATATTTTTCTGATATTACAGTTTTCTTCCTTCCATCCATCCATTTTCCTTTGCTTATCCAGTTCGGTTCACGGGGGGGCTGGAGCCTATCCAGCCTATCCATGGGCCAGAGGCAGGGTACATCCTGGACAGGTCACCAGTTTGTCTCTGGGGTGACACTGAGAGACAGACAACCATTCATGGTCACATTCACATCCACGGGCAATTTTTAGAATCACCAATTACCCTAACACATGCATGTTTTTTTGACTGTGGGAGCAAGCTGGAGTATACTGAGAGAACCCATGCAAGCACAGGGACAACATGCAAACACCCCACAAAAAGGTCCCAGCCTGGATTTGAACCTTCCTGCTGTGAGGCAACAGTGCTAACCACCATACCACCATGCTGCCCATGTTACTGTTTTCTTTTTTTTTGTTCAGTACGATGCTCTGCTCCCAATAGTCCCGTCCATGCTTGTGACTGCCAACATGATAATCAGCTCCATGTGACCGCTACAGTCACATTAGGGAAAACAGTGGTTGGACATTGCAGCACGACCAAAATTATTATGACCACATGCAGTGAGTTTGCAGTCTCATTGCCTTTGAAACGGTTGCTTCAAAGACGGAGACCAGGTCTGTTGCCTGTCAGTTGCCACAAGTTGATGTCTTCAAAGCAGCTTTGGTGCATCAAGATAGCGATAAAACAGCAATAACACAGTCAGTCTGCTATCAGTTTGAGATTGAATAGGATCAAGTTGGAAATGACATGCATTGTGATAATACGGCAATTACCTGTGTTAAATTGGCAAAAATTGCAAATCTGTTGCCGTCTGCATACACAGAAAGTCCCATTAACTACTTACATTCATAGTCCAATGAGAACCTCATAGATTTGAAACAGAAATTCAGACATTCCTCCATAAATAGTGATGTGGTTGCTGCAGGATGGTGATTTAACTGAAAAATGGCACAGACACTTGGCAACTTATATAGGAATAAAACCACCACCACCAGTTGAAAGCCGAAAAAGTCGAGTCCCCTATTGCGAAGAGACACGTCGCAGACTGACTCAGACTGATTGCAACTTGTTGGCAATCTGTCTGCGTTTATAATTTGGACGGCAGTTATTTGCAAACCTCCAGCAGTCTGTCTGAGACTGATTGCAGTCAGCTTGAATCAGACCACGATTGTTTGAAAACAGGTTGCCTCCCACCAGGCAACCGGTGCAATCACCTTGCAATCGAAAGTGGTTGCCCAGAGGCTGAGGGTGCCAATTCAATGCAATCACCACGCAGCCACCGATTTTTCCTAGTTACAAAGAGGTTGCCATCCTATTTTTACTCTAGTGTGACTGAGCCATTAGCAGAAGTGCGGATGTTAGAGTAAGTGAAGTCCTGAGTATGTTGAACTTGTTTCATAGTAGGGCGGCAGATGGCTGAGGTTTCCTCCTATTAAAAGGGAGTTTTTTCTTTCCCACTGTCGCCAAGTGCTTGCTCATAGGAGGTCGTCTGACTGTTGGGGTTTTCTCTCGATTATTGTAGGGTCTTTACACCACAATATAAAGGCCTTTCAGGTGACTGTTGTTGTGATTTGGTGCTATATAATTAAAATTGAATTGAATTGAACTGAACTGAACTGAACTGAACTGAACTGAACTGAACTGAATCACTGGTCTGCTCCTCAGCTCATCTTACTGTTAAGACTCCTAAGTTTGATTTCCTGCAATATCAGAGCATCTGCTTGGTCCAGTGTTCTCTTTCCCCAGAAGTACCTACAGCACCTAAAGCAAGGCTAAATCAATAGCATGTACAGGTTAATAGCGATCGTGTTTTTTTAAGCTGCCACATCAACTATTAATTAGCTGGTGATTAGAGTCAGCTGGAAAAAATGATTCACAGCCTGAGGAGGCTATCGTCCTTGTGCTCTGAAAGGATAAATCAGCCTGCATTAAAGGGTGAAAGTGGTATGTATCTGTGTGTCCTCTATGGAAACTATCAAAAAATAATAGAATGCAAGGAGAGCACGGAATTACAATTTACAATGAAATCCAGACAGGTGAGTCTGATCTGACTAAAACACTAAAACACAGAGATCATGTGTTGACAGGTTGATGTTTGTCTGCAAGCTCAAGTTGTGGAGTTTGCTCCTTTGAAAACAACTGGGGAAAAAATGTTTTAGACAAGGACACAATCATGGGTTTGGCATTGATTTCAGTATCATCCAAGAGAGTGAGGCAGGAAAAAATATGGAAGAACTAGGAAAGGCAGAGGGTAGAAATGCTTTCGATTCCTGGCTCAATTAATGCACTTTAAGACCTCAGATACAAATAAATGAGATAATGACATGTTTGCTAAATTTCAGGGGCCAGTTCTCGTGAATGCCAGCGACCAGGCGCTACACACATCCACCTTCCCCACATGACAGCAGGCACGTTTGATCAGTCTCTTTCCTTCCTCTGCTCTCCAGTTCTTCCCTCAAATGTAGTTTAAATGAATGCCCTGCAGCTGAAGACAAATTCTTTCTATTTCTTTTTTTTAATGTTGTTTTCAGTCTTTGGCATTCATGTTTCAGCGAAGGATAATTGGAATGCACACCTCCATATTCAAGATCCAAAGTGGAGAATAAAAGAGAGGATATTGGATTGCAATTCAAGTGTTTATAGTGTCTGGTTCTTGTGAGTCTGTATGGTTCACTGTTTGGTATGATTACAAAGGGTCTGTGTACACTGCAAAACAAGAGGGTGCCATACCTCCACAGGAAGAAAGAGAATTGATTGGTATTATTATTATTATTCTTTTAAGATGGAATGTCTTTGAAAGTTTATTTTATTGACTTAATTTTTGATTCATAAATCTTTGAACACATGTGAAGAAAAACTATTAAAAATGTATTTGTTTAAGAGTGTAGATCAAGGATGAAAGCAGCAGATAAGAAATAATGCTGTCTTTTAAATCACCCCCACCCTCTATTGCCCCACCCCTCCCTTAGGGTCCACACTGAAAAGCAACATCTACCCCAAATAAACATCATCACAAAGATTGCTCAGACATGAAAGGAGATGAAACGAGGACATGTGTCAAATACAAATCATGTTCCCGGCTTTGGAAAGCAGAGTGCAGTGTAAATGGATCAGGGACCCCTCAAAAGCAATTACCGCTCTGATTCCCACAGTGAAAAACAGGTGTCAAAAGATCCGAGCCTCAGAGGTCAGATTTCCTATTCTGCTGCTTGACTCTGTCGTGAATCAAGTTTGAAATAAGTAGATGTTCTTGATGAGGAACATGTCTTTGGTTTGGTTTAGCCGGAATGCTGGCGTGATATCAAAACTAAAACGATTTGACTTTGTGTCAGAATAAGTCATTTGCATTTACTGTTTCAACACTGCAGGATCCAAAATGAACACACACACCACCATGTTGCTGCAATTGCCAGAATTTCACTGCACTTAATTTAATTATATCTAATGCATCAATGTTTGTCTTTTTTTTCTTAATTAGCCTCAACACTTAATGTGATAATGAATGTGATAAACAATCTTAAACTAAATCGTAAACTTTTAATTTGATGTTATGTTGTTTAAGTCCTGAAGTTCTAGCCTATTTAATCAAATGTATCAAGTTCAGTAGAACTCAAAGGAAACCCATATACTGTATCTTCTAGGGCCATTAAAAACAAACAATCAGACCAAAAACATTTGCAGTTAGGTCCATAATTTGATGGACAAAGACACAATTTTTGTAGTTTTGCCACCACAGGAGATTTTAAATCAAACAATCAATATGTGATATGTGCAGACTTTCAGCTTTAATTCAAGAGGTTGTACAAAGATTTTGCATTGACCTTTAGGAATTTGATTCACAGTCCTCCATTTTCAGAGGCTCAAAATTAATTGGACAATTGACTGACATGTAATGACAGGTCAGTTTGAACTCTGCAGTGTCCATGAAGTTTGCAGTGGTAGCTCTGATTTACATCTGAAGGAGGGATGCTGCAGCAAGTGCAAGGACAGTAGGGTAAAGACAATAAACAGTGTATAATAAAGTGCTGAATAGTTCTCATTTCATGGGACTTATAGCCAGCTAGCATGCTACCTCACAAGTTTATGGGTTAGAAGCCTGTATACACCATATCCTTGCTTCATCACACCAGTTGCATTTTATAAGTCAGCACAAGCATGCTCCATAATCAGACTGAAATGAACACATTACAGATCGCCTATTCTTTTTTTTTTTCTTTCAGATTTAGAAAACAAGTGATAGGCCTAATCCAAAATATCAGTTTTTCAGGTGTCCTCCTCTGGCACAGTGAAAACTCAGAGCAGCTCCTCGGGGTAAGGAGGTGATCAGGTTCATGGGGATCTCAAAACCCCCAGCCTGTAAAACAGGAATGTTACTGCATTAAATCAATAGATACCAGTATTTAATGGCCATAATGAATATAAAATCAGAACTCTCAAAATACTGCTACAACACTATTTTTGGTACAGCAGTTCTTGCACATTATTCTACCTTTTTATACTCATCCTGACTTCTTTTTAGCTTTTATTTAATGAGTATTTAAATCATACATCAATTCGTGCATCTAGAGTTATAGTTTTAAATGCACATGTGCAGCAGTCAACAGACAACATGGCTATGAGGCTAGTTACCCGCGCTAGCTTAACTCAGCTAAATTCACCAAGACACATTTCCAGCGCAGTTACTCCTGACAGACATGTTCCTGAATCTCCTCTTTCAGCCTGCACACGTGTTGTCTCATGCTAGTTATCTCCAACCAACACCATCTGAATGAGCTTCTAACTCTGTTTGACTTCTCTTACTGAGGTCAAACAGCTACCTACAGAGGGGGTGGGACTTATTGTTCCTCTTCTTTAGTTCTTAAAAAAGAACAGATAAAAGAAAATAATACTGAAAATATTAGAGAAAATAAAATACAAACCAACATATCAGATGTAAATGATTAAAAAACAATAAACAAGTAATGTCAGTAATTTTGCTCAAACTCTAATTGAGCAAAATAACTCTAATTCTAATTGTCTTAATCAGTCAATCCACACTTCCTATTGGAGAGGAACAATAAGTCCCACCCCCTCTGTAGGTAGCTGTTTGACCTTGTAAGAGAGCTCAGATGCTGCTGAGGTAGAAGCTCATTCAGTTAAACAAATGTTGGTTGGGGGTAACTGTAGCATGAGACAACACCTGTACAGGCTGAAAGAGGAGATTCAGGAATGTGTCTGTCAGGAGTAACTGTGCTGGAAATGTGTCTTTGGTGAGTTTAGCTGAGTTAAGCTAGCGCGGCTAACTAGCCTCGTAGCCATGTTGTCTGTTAATGCGTTAGCATGGCAGCCTCTATTTTCCCCTGTTGATAGGTGAACTTGACTTTACATTACTTTTGCTGCTGTTATGGGTTGTTTAAAACGTTTAGTTAATGTAGTTCTTTTCTGCCTTAATAAATTGAATGGAAATTTTAAATATGAATCGTAGCTTTGTTTCCTTTTGATGCTAGGTTACTTTAGTGTTAGTTACACCATGTACAGCTGCAGCGGCTGCCTTGCAATGCACCATCAGTGCTATTAATAATGATGTGTTGGTTGGACTTAGAACAAACACTATGTGGAAAAGTAAAAATTTCTGACCTGCCTTTCATTAGCTCTAGTATTAAGCATCATAACTGTTTTAAAAGCCTTAG